>JASDQU010012467.1:203550-275222 GCA_032191745.1 Picea mariana
TCAGGAGCGATGGCAGCAGGGATACATTGGTTGAGTACTCCAATGTGAACACTAAGGCCATGGAGATTCTCAAGATATTCTTCAATTGGAAGATGTTGGTACTCTTCCCTTTTGCCTGGGCCAACAAGTTCTTTTACACTTATCAATTCAATAACATGAATGGTAAGATATTTATGGTGAGGACCAGAGGGTTAAAAAATGTTTCTTACTGGGGTGCTCAGATATTAGGGTTTGTGGAAATTGGGTATGTTCTTGATATCACCTTCCAGAGCAGGAAGAAAAGAGGGTTTCTGGGCGTGGCCATCATTGCAGCACTAAGGACTGCAATCTTGGGAGGTGGGCTCGCCAATCAACTGAGATATAACATAGATAATTCCTTGCAGGAGCTTGATTTAAGGGAATCTGACGCTGCTTTTGCAGTGCCATTTGTTTTATATTTTAGCTATGGATTACTAGACTCCATGTTCCAGACTGTGTGTTATGTGATTTCTAAACTTTGTTACAATGTAACTTAAAAAAATATCAAAACAAATATCTAATTAATTCATAAATTATTATAAATTGATGACAAGGGATCATGAATCACCTATAACCTGTATGTTCTTTGTTAGAAATATGAAAGGGTTACAACAGTCCCTTACCTTATAAAATTGTTCTATATGTTGTGGTGTATGTCGAGCTTGAAGTTGGATGGACGCAGGCTCGAACAATATGCGAATCTGGATGGATGTAGGCTGAAATGGATGAAGGGTGGGGTGAATGTAGTTCGTCGACCCATGGTGGTGACTTAATTAAGTCATAATTGTGGTAGATATTGGACATATTGGATGGAGATTCTACCGTCTACCTTGGCAATAATTCATGCAATATTTGACATCCAAGTCTTGTCGACCTCGGGAACCATTGGATGTCAGCCACACCCATCGACATGCAATTGCGTACGGATCCAGCCTACGATGTTCTGCATTCTAATGGGTATCGGATTACTATTGATGATCCATCCATCCTGCTGCAGAGTCTTAAAGACTCTGCAACATGTTGCTTGTTTATTCTCGTATTGGATGACACGTTCAAAATTTCCTAAACAATGAGATTCGTTGTCGTGTACACATGTGTGTCATATTTTTTCTACACAATCATATTTTCAAATTAATTCAAAGAATGAAACAATTAGACAACAAGATATGTTGAGCCTGAGTCAATTGAGTTTAGCTTGGATAGTTGTGAGGAATGTTTGTTATCCTCCCCACCCAGGTTCAATTCTCATAATGACATGAATAAAGCTCATAATGAGTATGTTGTAATGGATTCTAGCCTATATGTATTGGAAAGTTGCTTTTGATTCAAAATTGAATAACAGGGAAATTATTATTTCCGGGGGAAAATATTCCATGTGCTTCTTTGACTTATCACTGGAGTGGGTAAATTTCCCAACCATCTCTTTGTCTTATTACTCCAATGAGTGAGTTATCCATCTACCTCCATCAATGTTGTCTCCTCTCATCCTATTATAAATAGATGATCTCTTCATTGTAATCATGAAATCATATCTAATAGATCATTCTCTCCTTTGTAGAAGTTTGTTGGTCTTTGCAGTTATCTTCTTGCACCCGCGATATTATTTTTTTCTCAATATCTACATGGTATCAAAGAAAAACTGCAAAGCCCTTTGTTATAGAAATATTTGCCTCACCCTACGGAATCTTGCACAGAGGACCTTTTTCCATTTCCCTATGCATACTTTTCATCCCTTTTTACAAATCTTAGAGCTAAAAATACATTTTTTCCACATATACGCACCTTTCCTACTATACAACATGCATATACGCAGGTTGCACCACTACAACTCACATACATCGAGATTTGTGCCCAAAAATAAAAAAATGTTGTCGAGTTTCCATGTCACAATAGGAGATCACTGATCATTGACCTTCCATATACTGGAAACATTCTGACTCGACCCTTCAATTGCATTTGAAGGCTATAAATGGGCCAATTCCGAGCTATGGAAAAGAGAGAGAGAATTCAACTTTGAGAGCAAAGTTACCCTGGAGAAATTATTCACTTCATATTGATTCTACATCCCTTTGTCCTTTAAGTCTGAACACAGTGTTTAGCCCCCAAGCTCTTCCCTTATTGATTGATAACTTCATTGTCTCTCTTCTATGAGCCTGCCTTTGGTGGAGGATTGAAGTGGTGGAGGCCCAGCTAGAAGGAACTTCGTTTCTCGGTTCCAAACTGTGCTGGCACAAAAGTCTATATCTTTTTCACTTCTATTGATCATATACTAATAGAAATACTCTTTTCCCGTCCAATTGATATCTTGAAAATATTTGAATTATTATTCCATGGGAATATTTTTTTATGTATATTAATGGATTATTCTATTTAATGTGCTAACATCATATATTATCACCATATGCTTTCTTTTCTTGGTTGTTGAGGGCTATTTGCAAGTATATTGCTTTGGGTCAAGTTCTCAACAGTGGACTTCATCGAACATCTAGAGGAGGTAGCCATTTTATCTTGTCTTGCTAGTATATTTTTTTATATAGCATACTTGAGAATAGAGTTGATTTCTGCAGTCATTTCCGTCTGTTGTGGTTTTCCCCTAGCCATAGAGAAAGTTTCCTTGTAACAGAATTGGCGACCATACAGGGGATTGGATCTTCTTTCTTGGGGTTTGGAGTGTTTTTCTCCTTAGATTCCTCTCATTCATATTACGTTTCTTGTCGTATCATTGTTTGACAACCTCTGTTCACTCTGGGTCTGAGTCTTTCAACCTTCTCCTTTGCCTAATTGTGTTTTTGAAACATATACGCAGGTTTTTGCTTGACAGTCACTTATATACGCGTGTTGTGCTTCTGCAAGCTGTGTACATATGCACTGTTTCCTTGAACAGTCGCGTACATCGACCTATTTTTCTTGTTTTTTGGGTAGGTTTTGATGATTGTTGAGTCTTCTTGGGTCTTTGTAGTGACTGTTAAGTGTTTGTGGGATGACAGGAAACTTGTCTGTGGTTGAATTTTTCAGTGTAGTATTTCTCATGATCTTTTCATTTTGATTGTCCTTGTACATTTGGGTTGGGTGTTGTGCTCCTTGGTATCCTACTTGAGTTGTCTCTTTCTATACTCAATAGAGTCTATATATCAAGTTGTTGTTCAGTCCATGCATTTTCATTTTTATTATATTGAAAATACAAAAATATTAGGCATTTTCCATTGATTGGCATTTTGATATTTTGAGACTTCGTCATTTAGCTTAGTGCATGTAAAGAAACATTGCATTTTTATTCAGAATTGCAGAGTTGAAATTGAAAATTGCATTGTTTTAAGAAGCATATCATTCATTGAAAATTGATGTTAGGACTTTTCATTGTATTCATATTACTTTACTTGTTGAGTCATAACATCATGAGTTTCATCACCGCACCTTTTTGTGTAAGCACGACCATTAAAATTAACACTATAATTTAAAATTGATTAGTAATGATTTTATTTTTTAGGGTGCACAAACTAGCTTAGGATTTAGTGCCTTGGAATAGGATTTTTTGAGTAAACTTCTCCAAGGCTATTAAATAAACATATGTGTCTGACTAAGGGAGTGGAGAAATCCATTGTATAATTGGTAATATCAGGAGGTTCTTCTTACACCGGAGTTAATCACGAGGTCACATGAGGTTGGTTGAAGGGATATCCCCCCAATACCTTCTTAGCGTCAGAGATATTTCTCAGGATATATTCGTATATGGGGATCTTGTTAGTGCCCTTACCTCCATGAGAGGCAATTCTTTCAAGGTTTCGGGATTTTCTACCCTGTGCATCGGTTATACATTGGTTTCTTAGTTGCTTGACTTAGGTGCCACATAGGTTACTTGCAGGGGTTATTTTGCAGGTACCCTGGGTCAGATAAGGGTCAGACGACACACATCCTTTATGGAGGATTACCTCTTCGAGGGGATATGATCAACTAGTTGTTAAGCCCACGAGGGCCTTTATAACTAATTTTGTTACCCATGATATTTAGTAGGTAGTCTCAAGCCCCTCTTGGGTGAGACATGCCTTCTTTACGGAGGGAGGCCCCTTTCAGCCACTTTATCCTGTTTGTGTGCATATTGGCCATTTGATTTTTGGTGTGCTCTTTGATTACTAGTTGGCCTTAGGATTTATTTTTGTATCTTGAGTCTTAAGTCATCATGGATTCAGAACATCTTCCCCGCCAGTCCCTCCCCTTGTTACAGTTACCACCAAATTTTGATTCTTTTCCTTCTAAAAGGCATAGAGTTATTAGATAAGGTACACACACATCCATTGTTCAGACTTGTGATTCTACAAGAATGAGTACTGAACCGAGTCATCAGAATACTAGGATCCCTTTGACTCCCACACCTACTATAGTTAATCACACCCCTTCAACTCTTGCAACCACAATGGTTGTAGTGTCAGAGGCACCTATCATCACTACTACCCATCCTATAGTGAATTCTCAATCTATTGCCATGAACCCATTTGGGTCTCTTAGTCACTCACTGAGCTATAATGTTCAACCCATCCCTATGGCCTCTAGTCCTTTTTCCTATGGTATGACGAATTTTACTTCTCAATTTTCAAACTCCATCCCAGTTGCTAGCCCTAATGCTAGCATAGGACTTGGGGGAACAACCCCTCCTTATACTCCATTTTCATTTGGTGGTTCTCAAATCCCTCAAACGACTCCTACTATGGGAGGCATTCCCTCTTTTAACCCCAAGTCTAATCCTCTTGCTTCTGGGTAGAGAAACCAACCTGGCGGATAATCTTCTACTTAAGTTTCATCCTATACCCTCACCTCCTTAGTGCCAATTATGACCAACACATTTGTCATGATAAATCCACCTCTATCCTCCAGATTCACACCTAGAGGATGTCAGTTTCAGACCTTGGGAAATCCCTAACCTAGAGCCACTCCAACTGGGGGAAATATTTATAACCCCCATCAGGACATTCCTACTGGAATGATGCCCAAACAAACTCTTATGAATCATCTTGGAGGAGGGTCTTATAACATCGGACAGGTCCATGGTGCTTACCAGAACTTTGGATGGGTTGTAGTTCCCCAAACACAATATTTCCATGGAGCTTGGGGCCAGACGCCGCAACCCCGTCTCCCTTTTTTGGCCATGCTTAACTTTACAGAATTGTCTAAGTTGATGAACGATCCTGTGTGTCACGATCCTACATGTTTTCCCATCCCCACCAAACTTCCTTCGTACATCCCGAAATTAGAAGGTAAGAATGGTGAGACTCTCGGTGATCATGTCACCACCTTTCACCTATGGTGATATTTGAATTCCCTTAATGAAGATTCCATTTGGTTAAGATTATTTCAACGCACTCTCATTGGGGTTGATGTGAAATGGTATATTGAGCTACCTAGGGGGGTATATGGGATAATTATTCAGATGGTGTTATTCTTACTTAACCACTTCCAATTGCGGTTCGTCACAATGTTGGCCTAGAAATTCTATCAAGTTTACACCAGGACACAACCAATCATATCTCGTATCACATCCAGCAGTGGCATGGATGGAAGAGGTTGATTAAGACATGCATACCCCTGATATTTCTTTTAGAATGGTTCCTTAAGTCTTTGCAGCCTCCTATATTGAAAGATGTTGCTACATTTGGGGTTACAACTAAGGAAGTATCAATCTTCAAAGCCCAGCAGTTATATCTTATATACGCTTAGTCTGGGATGTTATACCACATTCTTCCAGATGCACCGAGGTCAACCTATGAACCTAGACAAAATCTTGGAACTCATGCCGATGGCATTTTAGGCTCCTCCAATGTGAAACCCATAGACTCGGTGAAAATCCATTTGAAAGAGTTGTCTCTAGACTACTTTGTAGGAGGGCCAGCTTCATCCATGTCTTCCAATCCCACTCATTCGGTGGATGTACATTCCGTGCAATCGTCAACCGACCCAAATGGTAACCAACAACTAGGAGGTAATAAGAAGAAAGGACATAATAATAATTGTAAGGGTGGGAAGAATAATAATAAACCCAAGGACAATGGTAATAATGAGAAGATGAATAATAATGCTGGAGAGGGAAAGAAAGAAAGGCATAAGGTGAAATTTCCATATAATATTTGTACATATGATGATCTTACTCATTTATTCCCCAAACTTGTGGAAGATGCGAGGCTCTTATCTTTGTCTCCCACCATGTTGACGAATCCTTTCCCACATAACCCGCACATGGCCTCGAGCTCCTCTAATTCTTGAAATGTGGTCGGTGGGAGTCAAAACCCACCATCACAATATGGTGACCATTTGTGTATCAATATGGTCAATTCTCAAGTTAATGTAGCCACCCGATCTCGTGATTACAGTTCTTCACAGACCGTACCTGGTTTATAATGTCCTCCTCCTGCATATATGAATTTACAGATAAAAAAACTAGAGCCACTACCTTGTATTCTGAAAGGAGTACCCAAACACTCTACCCACAATCCAAATGCTAGAGCTGCACAGAATTAGTCTATTGTTGAGGACAAACCCCTTGTGTGATGTCAGCTCTAGAGGTACTCAAGACATATCCTTCATAGAGGAATGCCTTGCTATCTATGTTAGGAGATCTAGACCCCAGTGGCTTGAAATTTATCAAGTTTGACATCACAGATGTGAAGCCTCACTTTCCTTAACATGTGGCATTCCAAATCCATGTGGGGTAAAAAAAGTATACCATCAAACATGTGGTTGTTGATGAAGGTGCTGCTACATGTGTGATGTCCCTGATCTGTTGGAAAGCCCTCGGCTCTCTGAATCTTTCTCAATCGCCAACCATGTTGACTTCTTTTAACAATCGTTCCTTCTGCCCTCACGGTATTCTTCCTGCCTTTCCGGTCTAGTTAGGTGGAAAGACGGTAGAGGTAGATGTCGAGGTAGTTGATGCACCTCTCGATTATAATTTGTTACTAGGACGCAATTGGACTTATGTTATTATTGTCATCATATCGTTTGTCTTCTGTCCTCTCTGTTTTCCTCACGATGTGAAGATCATGATGATCGACCAGTTATCCTTTGTGTATGCTAGCCCTAATGCATCTGTTCGATCGTCAATCCTTATGGTCGACAATTCTTAGCCAACAAATGAGAATATTGATGTCAAAATGTATTCATCCCTTATGGGTACCTTCAACTTCATGGAACCAATTCACCATGTTTATGCCATGTTCAGTAGGCCCGTTTCATTAGAGAGGTCCATTCCTTTCCACATTTCCTATTTTAATGATCCTTGGACCCTAACTTCCTCGATTTTGTCTTTCGAAGGTTAGTCGCATGCTGGAATGGCCATGCCACTATTGACAATGAAGATTGTGTACAAATTTGTTCTTGACTCTTTCGTTGATCCCAATCCTATTACCTTGTCGATGAATGAGGAGGATCTTTTTCTTAAGCCCATGTGGGCCACTTCGTTGTCTTATTCACATGACTTCCTCGATGAGACTTTTCCCTCAGGCAAAGCCATCATCGAAGCCATGAATGGTTCTTACAAACCTTGGGAGGATATGCATCATCGCTCTTATTTTCTCTCAGAGCTTGCTAGAATCAAACAATATGATTTTCGATCTACTTTGAGAGAGATAGTTGGTCATGCTGTAGTTCCACTTCATACGCACGAAATTTATGCTGAAGGAAATATGACAAGTATCTCTCCTACCATCACGATCGATATCTCTTGTACCCCTGGAAAGATTGAAAACGTACATATCAGTGTGGATTGTTGACCAAAAGAAATTCTGATCTACACCGAACTCTTCAAGGAATTCTGAGATGTATTTGCTTGGTCATATGAAGATATGCCATGAATATACCCTCATATTTTTTAGCATGATATTAGAACTTATCTGGATGTTAAGCCTATTTGACAATATCTTAGAGCTGTCAATCCTGGAAGGCCCCTGCTATTAAGGAAGAGGTAGAGAAGCTACTTAATGATGGATTTATCTACCTGGTTCACTTAACTGAATGGGTATCCAATCTCATTCCTATGAATAAGAAGAAAGGAACCATCGGTGTATGCATGGACTTTCGTGACCTAAACAAGGCCTATCCTAAAGACAACTTCCCGACACCTTTCATCGATCAGATTATCAACAAGTGTGTGAAAAGAAAAGTGTTTTATTTTATGGATGGATTTTCAGGGTATAACCAAATTCAAATCAAACCTGAGGATAAACACAAGATGACATTTATTTGACCTTGGGATACTTTCACATACCGGAAGATTCCTTTAGGCCTTAAAAATGTTGGAGCAACCTTCCAATGCACTATGACCTTCGCATTCCATGATATTAAGAATATAGTTGAGGCTTATCTCGATGATCTTGCTGCTCACTCTAGTAAGAGAGTGGATCACTCTAAGAACCTTCGGCTAGTTTTTGAAATATTTCGTTATTGTAGAATTCGGTTGAACCCTCACAAGTGCATCTTTTGCGTTAGGTCTGGTCGTCTTTTGGGATTTCTAGTTTCTGAGACTGAGATCATGGTAGATACATTAAAGGTTGAGGAAATACTATGGTTGCCTGCCCTGCACACTATTCAACAACTTCAAGGTTTACAGGGGAAAGCTAACATTTTACATCGGTTTATAGTAAACTATGCCAATATCACTAAGGGTTTCATGTGTCTTTTGAAGAAGGACACCCCTTTTATCTGGGATGAGCGATCCGAGGAGTCTTTCAATGCTTTGAAGAAAGCCTTGGCATTGTTGCCTCTGCTAAAGTCTCATGACTACAGTAGGGATTACTTTCGTTATGTCGTCGCATCCAAAGAGATGATTGGGATGGTTTTGGTTCAAGACAATTATGAGCTCTGCCAGCATGTCATCTACTATCTTAGTCGAAACTTAGTTAGTTCTGAGATCAATTATTCTCACGTTGAAAAGATAGCTTTGGATATCGTTCACGTAGTCCAACCTTTACACCATTATATATTTATTTTTAGGACTATTGTGGTTGCCAATGTCAATCCATTTCAATACGTCCTTACTAGGTGTATCATAGGGGAAAATATAATAATTGGATTATCATTTTACAAGAATTTGATCTCAATTTCACTTCTGCGAAATCCAAGAAATTACTAGTCTTAGCGGAGTTAATATCAAAATTTCCACTATTAGATGAGGATGTTATCCATGTCGATTCGTTCATGGATGAACAAATTTTCCTTGTATCTTCATCCAACCCCTGGTATGGAGACATTGTTCTCTATCTTCAAACTTTGAAGTTCCCTCAACATATCTCGCGAGATGACCGACGAAGTGTACGATACCAAGCCAATAATTACACTATCGTCGGTGACACTTTGTATCGTCGAGGAATAGACAATATCATGTGTCATTGTTTAACTCATGAGGAATATGAGTCAGTTCTAAATGACTGCCACAGTGGGGATTTTGGTGGTCATCTATCTAGGCTTGCGACAACCCAGAAAATTTTGTGAGATGGTTATTTCTGGCCATCTACATTTAAAGATTGTGTTGAAGCGGTTAAGAAGTGTAACCCCTTCTAGGTGTTCACTCAGAAAATGCGCTTGCATTCATCCTCTCTTCACCTAGACATTACTGTCGGTCCCTTCACCAAGTGGGGGGTGGACTTCGTGGATTGCAACCGAACTTCGGCTAGGGGGAATCAACACATTATCATGGCCATCGACTAATTTAATAAGTGGGTCGAGGCCATGCCTACACTTAAATATGACAGGAAGATTGTCGCCTTCTTCATATTCAATCAAATTATCGCTAGATTCGTTATCTTGAGTGAGATTTTCACTGATCATGGTGGTCACTTTCAGAACAAAATGATGAAAGAGATAGAATCCAAGATGGGGTTTAAGCATGGTCATTCTTCCCCTCACTATCCCTATGAAAATGTACAAGTAGAGGCTGTCAACAAGTCTCTCAAGACCATTTTGCAAAAAATTGTCAGCCAGAGTAAATCTAACTGACACATTATGCTATATCCCACACTATGAGCATACCGAACCTCGGTCAAGACTACCATCAAATTTTCCCCTTTCCAGTTAGTACATAGTGTGGATTCGATATTACCTATTGAATGTCAAATCCATTCTCTTAAGTTGGTAGTCGCGCTCCTCCCTGACACTTTTGATCTCGAGCGATGCCTTGTACACCTAGAGAGTCTTGATGAGCGGTGTCAAGACATCACTATGGCTATCGAGGCAAATAAAAGACTTGTCAAGGTCTAGTACCATAAGTTTGTCTATCCTCAGTTGTACGCTGAGGGTGGCTTGGTCATTTTATATGATCAAGCCAAAGAACCATTGGGGGAAGGCAAGTTCAAACCCATGTGGCAGGGTCCCTATATCGTGCGGCGTGTCTTAGAAAAAGGAGCCTATGAGTTAGAACATTATAAAGGGAATATGTTGGCTGAGCCCAGGAATGAGATCTACTTGAAAATATATTATGCTTGAGCCCCAAGCTTGGGCATAAATTTTTGTATACTAATGTAATTTAGTATAGATATATTTTCCCTTTACTTTTTGTCTTCAACTTTCTTATCGAGTTTTCCCTTCATTGGAAGATGTCAACGGAGTCTTCGGTCTACTTAGGATTCACAGACGAAGCCAGTCGTCATACACAGAACTTGGCTTCCGCTGCTTGGGTGATTTACTCACCTGAGGGTCTACTGGTGTCTTCAGGTGGCGTATGCCTAGGGCCATCCACGAATAATGTGGTCGAATATAGCACCATTATAGAACTTTTGTGCAATGCTATCTCACATGGTATTCTATCTTTAGAGGTTCACCTGGATTCCTAGTTAGTGGTATGTCAGTTGAATGACAGTTACCGCATGCATGATCCTACTTTACTCCGACGATTCCTAGAGGTACGTCTTTTAGAACAACAGTTTGATTTTATTACTTATTATCACATACCTAGGAGTTATAATTATGTATCTGATGCTTATGCTAATTTCGTTTTAGATTGGCATTTGTCACATAACTAAAGAAAATAAAACCATCTTATCATTGTACACATTGTAATATAAGTAAATTCGAAGATCCCTGTTTTATATATATTTCAAAAAATATGATGTTTATAGTACAAAATTGGGGCTAACACCCTCAATACACATATACAGCCGATAATACAACATCCACGACATCTACGTCTGTGGAACCAGATGTGTGTCGTGATAACAAACTATGGTGTTTGTGAGACACCGAAAGAGTCACACACAAGATCTGGGCACACCAACCACTTGCCGCTGCATGGCCTTCGATAGATCCTCTACCTAAACCATTAGAATCCTATGTGTCAAACGACATGGGTTTCCCTTCATGTTTTGAAGAATTATCTCTTCTTATCCTCCCACTTCCTCATCTCCCCGGTGCCTCCGATGATGTCGTGGAAGCCTGTCTGGCCATCACGGACCTACATCTGCATTACACAAGTGTCTAGTTAGTACTTAAGCATCATCCAAAAATATTTTTGTTCTACTATATAAAAATACAAAAAAATGAAATATTTAAAAACATTGACATACCTATGTCCTCGTAGGCAGTCCCTGGTGGCAGTGGCATGTTAGGGTCCCCTCTAAAATCGATCCCTGCATAAGGGTAGTCATCCATAGAAATGACCTCTCACCTCCACCAGTAAAATAAATCATCGTTGTAGGGTGTGGGAACTCTAACTCCCCCTTGTCGTCTCATTACCTCGATCCACCGTGACATGGCTGGATCAAGAGGTCCTCTAGGAATTATTTCGACTCTAGGTCCCAAACCTGGAACCTGCTCGAAGAAAAAGCAACACAAGATAGAGGCAAACCCAAAATTCCTCTTGTCACCCTATTTGCACTTTATCAACTGGATCTTCATATTAGCTAGTAGTGAGGTGCACCAATTGTACACCATGGGTCTGAATCACTCTACAGAATAGAACATGAGTGGCCTCGATGCCTGGTGCAACAAATTTGATCCTATGATCTTGGTCGAAACGAGGATAACAATCTTCAGGCTGAGATTGTTTATCGCTTGGATGGGGAGCTCACTACCGACCTTCTTGGTCCCTGCTATATAGTGAGCGTATATGTACTCTTCTATATTCATACCGCTCCCATCTCCCTAGGATTTGAGGTTCACCACCAAACCCCAGTGCGATAAACCAGTCAAAAATTATATATCCTCCACTTCAATCCTCAATGGTTTCCCATCGATGTTGAAGCTCTCACTGTAAGGATACCACTAACCCACGATCAAATCAAGAAACCTCACTTGGGCCTTCATCCCTTTGAGTGCCAAATTTTTTTACAATCCACATATTTTCAAGGCCATTTGGGCCCCCGCATCTCTTTCCACAACAACATCTACCTCCTCATGTTCCCTTTCCCTCCATTCTAGCACCATCCTGCCAGTTAAAAATCAATTTTTGAGTTAGCAACCATAGAAAACATTGTTTACGGACTTGTACACGGGCATCAACATTCACAGTCACATATATGGATGAGTACATGCATCCTTTATTTTACATAGTCGCATATAACCTCACGTATACGCGACTCGATGAATGGTATCCCGCATACATAGAAATAATCAATTTACGCCTTAATTTACTCAAATTTTGAAACCTAATTTAAAAATATAATCCACTAGAAATAAAGAGGAGGGGAAGAGGAATTAATTGGTCCATATGGTCTCTGATTTCATCACATGACATTCTTGCAATCACTAGTTGAAGATCAGAGGTAATTTGGTTCAATTTTCTCTATTTGGGTAAAAAGTCAAAATGACATAGTAAATCTTGGTTTTGTTACTATTTATCGCAGTTTTCACCCACTTTCTATAGTTTCAAATCATTTTTTTGCCTAATGGAACAATACAACAGTGGATTGAGTTGGTTTTTGTAGTTTTCACCAGGGATTCTTGTGGATTTCAACGTTATGTTGACCGTTCGTAACCATGGGCAGGTATTTTTGCTACCCAACATATAGGATAGGTATCCATTCCACCATGCACATTTGCATTGTCATATAAATGCCACTTATATGATTTAGGTACGAACCCATTTGTTGCGACACAAAACCTTCCATCTGCTATAAGAAGTGTCATTATCAAGTGGTAGAGACTTACCAAATATGCGTACCCTAGTTAGATCCTCTGCTCCATTTGGTGCCCATGTCGAGATTGTTTCCATAGGACCGAGAGTCCCCTATAGCTAACACATGACTTTATGCTGAGCCTCACTTCTCATTCATAAACATGCTTCCCTATACCTAGAGTACTCCCAACCGAGTTTAATTTAAGCTCTTTTCCAACTTGTTTTCAAAAAGAGAAAATATTGTTGAGTGAACTTGTCTGTTTTACACTCGTAAATTGGATTTGAAAGGAC
This sequence comes from Picea mariana, assembly GCA_032191745.1. NCBI lineage: Eukaryota > Viridiplantae > Streptophyta > Pinopsida > Pinales > Pinaceae > Picea > Picea mariana. The sequence continues at coordinate 216,950 of JASDQU010012467.1, forward strand.
GTCTATTTGGTACAAGTTTATCCCTTTTCACACCAAGTACACTAATATTATGAAAATGAAATATTTTTGGCGTTACATTGTGATTGCATCTCATACCCTTGCTTGCAGTATTGCGCCTATAACTAGTTCTCACTTTGTGTTATAAACCGTTTTCCTCAATAGTTTTGCATCCTCAACCAAGAAGAGCATCTTTTATATCCTTCGTAATTTGACGCCCTATACCTAGGAGGGAACATTCCCCCAAGTCTTCATATCCCGCATGCATCTCCTTGCATTGAGCATAGGTATGTTCCACCATTGGAACTAGTTTTTCTTACTTGCGACACTCATTTCATCCTCTGTATCATAGCATTCATTTGATTATGAAAAAAAAAAAAAAATACGGGTGAGAAGGGAGTATTATCTTATATTGGCATCATTTGTGTCACCATTGAACAAAGAAAAAAGTTATTGAGTCCACTTGTCATCATAATTTTGGGTTTAGCATGGCCTTAAGAAGTTTATCTCGTTATAGAGAGTTTTCTTCCACGACTAGTTACTATTCTAGTCCCTATGGAGAACTTGATTGATGCCTCCTGCATCTCATGGTTTCATCATTGAGTCTATGTTGTCGAGATCTTCCCTATGTCTCATGCTCTTGTTCAAAGGATGTCTATCAACCTATGTCAGTCATTTCTCAGAACTCTTGACTTTACATGTTGACCATACCATCAGTTTGTGTCAGAATCACATGATGTTAGATTCCTATCACGCACCCTGGTCCTACTTTCATCATTGGTAGGTAACCTTCAACCCAACAGTCGACATTTCATCATTGGTCATTGACTAGGCGGTTTCCCTTGTGTTCGATGATAAGACATCTATTCACACATTGATATTTGTGCAGTGTCTTGGATACCACTAGCCTTATTGGTGGTTTCCTCACCTTTGTCATCAATTTTCCTCATTGGCTGCTATTCAAAGGGTGTTTTTCGTGTACCTCTTACACTTGGCACACGCAAAAGATGCACTGGGTTGTTGGTCCGTGAACATGTTCTTTGTCCAATTTCCTCCAAATCATGAATCTCCTACGTTGTACCTTGTGTTGAATGATGAGAGATGCATTAATTATCTCCTTTCACCGAGTCTCCTTCCATCGACTTCAACCCATATATTTTGGAAAAGAGACCTAGAGTCCTATGAATACCTTGAGGCTTGCAGTCATTAGTGGAAGGTTCTCTCACCATTGACAGTTGGGAATACATGAATGTATCCTGATTGATGGATTCTTCAAGTGTTCGACCTTGACTCCTTTATTCACACTTGTAATAATGTACTCGGTGCCTTGATAACTAATTTCATTATTGATAGGATGTCTCGCATTTGTTAACGGTACATGGCAATGACCGCTAATCAAACGATGTCTCATTGTGTTCTACCTCAACTCCTTTATTCACATGATGTAGACTTGCACCTTTGGAGGATTGTGTAGAAGACTTGAAGACATTAGTATGTGGTCACATCTTTCTTGAGTTGTTGCTTCCTTTTCATTGGACTAGTACCTATATGACTTCGATGATCATGGGAGATCATATTGTACTCCATTGTATACAGGTATCTTCAGATTGATTTTGAGACTAGTTCTAATGGGCCTTGTTCATGACTATGACAACCTTTGGCATGTAACCACACTTGTATTTTCCTATTCATGGCCACAGACAATTGTTAGGTATATTTTCACATGGATCTGTAGTGTAATTCAAATTGGCATCCATGTATGCAAAGTCACTGAAGAATGTAATGAACAACTAGTTCTTCTAGCTCGTTCCCCATCACTCCACTTCTGGTTTTTTATAACGTATTTCGGCCATCACAGATACTCCTCTGACCTCACACATTAGGGGGCATATGTTATAGCAAGATTTTCCTCACCCTATGCAATATTGCACAGAGGGCCTTTTTCCATTTCCCGATGCAGAATTTTCATCCCTTTTTGCAAATCCCATAGCTAAAAATACATGTTTTCCACATATACACACCTTGCCTATTATACAACATGTCTATACATAGGTTGCACCACTACAACCCACGTACATCGGGATTTGTACCCAAAAATGAAAAATGGTGTCGGTTTTTAATGTCACAATAGGAGATCAATGATCCTTTTCCTTCCATATAGTGGAAACATTATGACTCGGCCCTTCAGTTCCATTTGAAGGCTATAAATGGGACAATTCTGAGCTATAGAAAAGAGAGATAGAATTCAACTTTGAGAGAGAAGTTACTCTGGAGAAATTATTCACTTCATATTGGGTCTGCATATCTTTGTCCTTTAAGTTTGAACAAAATGTTCATCCCCCAAGCTCTTCCCTTATTGATTGAGAACTTCATTGTCTTTCTTCTATGATCTTGCCTTTGGTGTAGGATTGAAGTGGTGGAGGCCGAGCTAGAAGGAACTTATTTTCTCGGTTTTGAACCATGCCGACATGAAAGTCTATAACGTTTTTACTTTTGTTGATCATATATTAATATAATTTTTCCTGTCCAATTGATATCTTGAAAATATTTGGATTATTATTTCATGGGAGTATTTGTTATGTATATTAACGGATTATGCTATTGAATGTGCTAACATCATATATTATCACCATATGATTTCTTTGCTTGGTTGTTGAGGACTAGTCGTAGTTATATTGCTTTGGGTCAAGTGCTCAACGATGGACTTCATCAAATGTCTGGATGAAGTAGGCCATTTATCTTTTCTTGCTAGCATATGTTTTTATATAGAATAATTGAGAATAGAGTTGAATTCTACAGTCATTTCCATTAATTGTGGTTTTCCCCTAGCCATAGAGATATTTTCCTCGTAACACCCTTCTAATTTTTTTTGAGAGAGAGTTACAAGTTTTCTAATCACTATTATTAGTAAGACATCATGGGTATTCCTCGTTGCCTTTGGTCTAGGATATTAATGTTTGGCATGGCTTCTTTTTTATCCTTCATATCTTAGACATGTCAGAGGATTTAGTTCACATTTGTTTCTTCGAATTCGAATCCTTCAAATATGAGTCTTATTTCTCATGTGTATGCTATGTGGATTCAAACTCTAAGTTTTTTTTCTCTCTTCATTTTGTTGGTCAACCGACGATGGTTTCTATTAATGGAACTTGCTTGCTGGTAGGCCCGCAACCAAAGGTTGAACCCTCCACAAACACCTCAACGCTCAACTTTTCTGCCTCACCCAACTCTCCCAGGTCACCCATCAACTTTCCCAGCTCATCTGCAAAGTGTCCAACTCACCTAACTTATCCGGAAAACATCTAGAGCCTTGGGACTCACTACCTCCGTCCACTGGGATATTTAGGGTTGTCCACCTTATCGGCCAGTTGCATGAGTTTTTGGATTTGATTAACATCAAGCGAGTGATGCAAAACGATCCCCTACATTTCATATGTTTCTCCTGTGATCTCTCCACTGTCAATTTCTGCCCGCTACAACAAAAGGAGGATCTTCGGTTGGGCAAGCTCTGCTTTCTCTTGCTGCTCTCAGTCCTTGAGTCCAACCTATTGGTTGATAATTTGGTGGCCTTGGCGGGGAGGATGTATTCCGCCTCCAAAAAGGAAGTGTCCAGGGAGGCATAACGATGGAGAAGCATGAATTTGATTTGTGATCTTCCCGACGAGGGACACACTTCGGTGTATGAGAAGCTATTGCGGAGATGCAACGATCCATAGGTGAAGATGGCACATAAAGAGCACTTGATCTCCAAACGTAGGTCGTGGAGGCCCTGTCTACATACTGTGGAGATATGTGTGCCTTCTTTCTGCATACCAGTATTTGAAGAAATTATAAAGTTGTTATAAATTCTATTTTTTTAATTGGATCTCTCTCATTTGAGCCTGGGCTTCCAACCTTTCTATTGTAAACAAGCTACATAAACAAAAATTTTGTGCTTTGTTTGTATTATCTATTTTAAATGGAAGAGTTAAGGATTTTTGAGCTCCTAACTCCCCATAACTATTATACATGGAAACTTAATATGCAACAATTGTTGCAATCAAAAGGGCTTTGGAAGATGTTAGTCAAGGCTCAACATGTGTTCACCAAGGAAATCGAGAGGTTCTCTAATCTGAAAATAGAAGGATGACTTGTAATGCTATGCAAGCACCCTCTACTTCATTAAAATAAACTTTACAGGACCTTGCTTCATGTGTTAAAATATGCAAGATGATTTATGTGTTAAGTTCATGCTTCTTCTTTTCAATGTTCATGTGTGAGGAAATTTTCTTTTAAAAGGTTAAATATGTGCTTTAAACAAATACACAGCAACATCACTTGCAACAAATAACTCATCAAACTCACAAAAATAACAAGATGATAAAGGAGTTCACCCCTCTCTGGGCTACATCTCCTTGAGCCTCCTTCAATGGACTAGGCTCTTTGGGATTAGTTTGTACAATATTATTTTTCAAGCTGCTGCTCAATTCCAATGGAAATACTAACTGTACTATTGGGTTCAGAATACATAAAAACCCCAAAAATGACTAATAAAACTCTAAAAACGGATAATGGCTCTTCCGGGCATGACCTCTTCTACATGTGGCCTTAAGCTTCCCTGAGCTTCTCTTTGGAAAAAACACCTATAAAAGTCCTCAAATGGATCTGAAACCTATCCCAAAATGTTCAGAGCATATTAATTAGCCAAAAATGATTATTCAATCACAGAAAACAAACATAGGCTCATCTGAGCAAGACCTCAAACAATGAGGGCTTCAATCTCCCTCGAGCTTCCTGAAACTTCAATGGTTAAAAACCTGCAAAAGAAGTCTTCAAATGGATGTGAAAGTAGTGCCAATGGATTCAGAACGTCCCAAAACCCCTAGTTGGGCTTTTATGACACCTCATTTGGCCAAAAAATGAAGAAGATAGGCCTCCTTCCATTTTCTTCTTTCAAGCTTGTTGTCTCTGGTTCGCCAAAATGCACCTGTGTGTGAGTAACCTAGCTTCTGGGTGTTTCCTGTGCCTAAACCTAGCACCCGCATGCATCTCCACAAAATGTGCCAATTTGTCAAACAGTTAGGGAACTAAGCCCCCAAATCCCGGAGGTGTTGGGTGCATGGGGGCCATGTGGCCACGTCCCAGCGCAAAGTTAGGCACCTGTACCAAGGTTAAACCTGAACTTGACAAGTGGCAGGAACAAATGGCTAGCTGTTGTAAAAGAATCCGCATCCATTCCATGTGATGTGGTCACATGGGTGCACATAGAAACCGGGGCTAACTCCATTGTAAAAACCCATGTGCACAACAGTCAGAGGTATGGCCATATGGTATAATAAAACCACGGGTCGGGGCTAAGCCCCGGCCCGACCTCCCGCCATATACAACAATAATTGAATTCAAATAAAAATAAACCTGCACATATAATAAGAACCAACACATGGTATAGTGGTCGCATGGACTTTGTTAAAGCTTAACCCGTGGGGGCGGTCCAGGGTTCGAGTCCGGTGGACTCCATAAAATTTTGAACAACATCCAAACCAATAGAAGGGTGCCACATGGCATCCCACGACTGGACCATGTGGCACATCATAATTTGCCAAATACCATGCCACGTGTCACTAACAGATTCACCCAAAATCTACCAATAAATGAATGCCATGTCACTTGCCACATCAGTGGTCGTACCTCTACCATTCAGCTCTGCCACGTCATTGTACGGACATGCCACGTCAGCATCCGTACGGACTGTACGGACTGCACAGTCAACGTCCCTTTTTTTACCTGTTTGACGATTCGAATAGATCGCAATATCTCTCGCTCCCGACATCTGTTTGAGACAAAACAAGTTGCGTTGGGTTCGTGACAATGAGGGCTACGCTCTCGTTTGTTTTGAGGCAATTCTAAGAACGTTGATTTTTGAGCCAAAATTTGACCCTTGGTCCAGATTTTGATCACACCTTCCCACTGAAAGGCTTTTGGACCCACAAAATCTTATGATTATCTGTCTGAGATTCAATACTCTTTTGCTTTCAAGTTCTATCAACTGATTCTACTTGAAAAACCTTTTCGACAATCACCCATATACTTTGACATGTCTTGCACTGCAACTGGATATGTCCCTCAACCACTGTTCTCTGGCTATTGCTGACCCACTTTTATCTCTGTTCTTGGAAGACTGCCAACCTTCCCACTGAGAATCAAGTCCCTGTTATGAACTTTTTGGCATCAACACAATCCACTCTCCAATGGCTGCAAAAACTTTCCTGCGACATCTTGTCACAATCCAAGAAAACCATCAATCTTGAAAGCAAATTGATACAAGACTGAAAATGATGCCAACAAAGTCTTTTTACTCTTCAAGCAAACTGTTACATCTTGTAATTCATTAAAGCACATGGCATTTTCCTGCCTTGGTATACTCAAAATCGACTTACAAGCCAACAAACACCATCGACTAAACACAAGTCGAAAAACATGATCGACACAACATAGTCGTCAGACAATCATCAACACCAGTTGAGACTCATTTGAAACATATCAACCATCCCAAAATAACAAGTCGACATTCATGATACACAAACATGTTACAATCATGAGTCATTCATGATGAACTATCACCCAGTTCATTGTTTACGCACACACAAAAACACATGCATGTGCATAGCTCTTCAACTCTCCTTCCAGTACAAACATAAGTACATAAAACCAAAACATGTGGGTACATAAGAGCTGAATATGAAAAATATATATGGCTGTAACAAATGAGCATCATACCCTTCTTTTACATCCTCCTGACGAAGTTGTATAACACAAGAATGCATTCAAAAGAAATGCATTCCCATGCAAACTTGCATCTTACAAGTTATGATACACTGCTGCAACTTGTCAAACTTCAACAAAAATGAATAGATAAGGCTGAAATGTGCATCTACAACAGAAAAAATGCAAGCCTTACTTACTCAAGAAATCTAACCATTTCTTACCAAGCCAACTCAATGATGAATTTTTCTGCTGAAAATCATCTTCTTGTGAATCATCCTAACTCACATCGATGATGGAATCTCCTCTTCCATTCTTGCCAATCTTTTTATCCAACTGCTTCTTGTGCTGTGGATGAGTGGCTGGATGCAATGTCCAACATTGGTCAATGAGATGACCCCTCTTCTGGCAATGAGTGCAAATCTTTTGCATGCTCTTTTCAAGTTGCCTTTGCTTGGAAAGTTTCCTGAAAGTGGTCAATCTTTTCCAACATTTTGAAACATGATGGTTATATAAACCACAATATGTACATGGACTTTTTCTTCCATTTTTACATGCAAATTTATCATGCTTAACATAATCAAAAGAAACTAAATGATAAGCAGAATTATACCTTGAACATTCACCTTTATTGCCTCTTTCAGGAGGTGAATTTGAAGAGTTACAAGCTTTCTTTTGAAGACCAACAACAGTGTTCTTGTCTGCATGGCTGGCAGAACTCTCTTGTTTCACACATTTGCATACATCTTGAACACAAGCCTTGCATGTTGGAGGGATTGAACTTTCAACAAAATTTCTTGAACTTTCACCTTTATAGCCTTCTTGAGGAGGTGAACTTAAAACAAAATTTGTTCTTGGAACTTTTTCCCTTGTCTCCTCAACTTTGGAATTTGCTCCATCTCTTTGCTCATATCCAAGACCACAATAATTAGGTCTCTCTTCAACAACAATAGGCTCAACAATTCCTTGTGCATGCTTGCCTAACCCTTTACCTTCATAGCCCATTTTTAAAAATAACTTGGACCCTATTCCTCTTGTGTGATTTTCAAAAACACCAAAGCATTCTTCTTGAGAGGAATTTGAAGATAAACTAACATTACATACCTCATGTTCATGTATGTACTTGGTAAGGGTTTCCTTTGCCTCATGGAGTTGAGTCTCCATCTCATGCAACTTTTCAAGAAGTTGGTATTTCTCCTCCTTCATGGCCATCAACTACTTTTGAAGGACAATGCTCTCTTCTCTATCTTCCCACAACTCTTGTACCATATCTTTCATGGTTAGAAACTCCTTCAACATCTCTTTGTCAAATAACTTGGATAATGAAGAGGTATGGGAACTATCAATGTTTGAAGCTTCCTCCATCCTTGCAAGATATCAAACTTCAACACAAAACTTGCACAAATACCAACAGCTAAATCTCAAGCTATCAATGGCAAATACATGAGCAAAACAAATTATGCTCTGATACCATCTGATCTGAAAATAGAAGGCTGACTTGTAATGCTATGCAATCACCCTCTACTTCATTAAAATAAACTTTACAGGACCTTGCTTCATGTGTTAAAATATGCAAGATGATTTATGTGTTAAGTCCATGCTTCTTCTTTTCAATGTTCATGTGTGAGGAAATGTTCTTTTAAAAGGTTAAATATGTGATTTAAACAAATACACAACAACATCACTTGCATCAAATAACTCATAAAACTCACAACAATAACAAGATGATAAAGGAGTTCACCCCTCTCTGGGCTACATCTCCTTGAGCCTCCTTCAATGGACTAGGCTCTTTGGGATTAGTTTGTCAAATATTCTGTTACAAGCTGTTGCTCAACTCCAATGGAAATACTAACTGTACCATTGGGTTTAGAATACATAAAAACCCCAAAAATGACTAATAAAACTCTGAAAATGGATAATGGCTCTTCCGGGCATGACCTCTTCTACTTGTGGCCTTAAGCTTCCCTGAGCTTCTCTTTGGAAAAAACACCTGTAAAAGTCCTCAAATGGATCTCAAACCTATCCCAAAATGTTCAGAGCATATTAATTATCCAAAAATGATTATTCAATCACAGAAAACAAACATAGGCTCATCTGAGAAAGACCTCAAACAATGAGGGCTTCAAGCTCCCTCGAGCTTCCTGAAACTTCAATGGTTAAAAACTTGCAAAAGAAGTCTTCAAATGGATGTGAAAGCAGTGCCAATGGATTCAGAACGTCCAAAAACTGTTATCTAGGCTTTTACGGCACCTCATTTAGCCAAAAAATGAAGAAGATAGGCCTCCTTCCATTTTCTTCCTTCAAGCTTGCTGTCTCTGGTTCGCCAAAACGCACCTGTGTGTGAGTAACCTGGCTTCTGGGCATTTCCCGTGCCTAAACCTAGCACCCACGTGCATCTCCAAAAAATGCACCAATTTGTCGAATAGTTAGGTAACTAAGCCCCCAAATCCTGGAGGTGTTGGGCGCATGGGGGCCATGTGGCCACATCCCAGCACAAAGTTACGCACCCATACCAAGGTTAAACCTGGACTTGACAAGTGGCGGGCACAAATGGCTAGATGTTGTAAAAGAATCTGTCCATTCCGTGTGATGTGGTCACATGGGCGCACATAGAAACCGAGGCTAACTCTATTGTAAAAACCCATGCCCACAACATTCGGAGGTATGGCCATATGGTATAATAAAACCACGGGTCGGGGCTAAACCCCGGCCCGACCCCCCGCCATATACAACAATAATTGAATTCAAATAAAAATAAACCCGCACATATAATAAGAACCAATGCATGGTATAGTGGTCGCGCGGACTTTGTTAAAGATTAACCTGTGGGGGAGGTCCAGGGTTCGAGTCTGGTGGACTCCATAAAAGTTTGAACAACATTCAAACCAATAGCAAGGTGCCACGTGGCAACCGACAACTGGGCCACGTGGCACCTCATAATTTTCCAAATACCATGCCACGTGTCACTAAAATATTCGCCCAAAATCTGCCAATAAATGAATGCCACATCACCTACCATGTCAGTGGTCGTACCTCTGCCATTCAGCTCTACCACGTCATCATATGGACATGCCACGTCAGCATCCGTATGGACTGTACGGACTGCACAATCAACGTCCCTTTTTTTACCTGTTTGACGATTCAAACAGATCGTGATATCTCTCGTTCCCGAAGTCTGTTTGAGACGAAACGAGTTGCGTTGGGTTCGTGATGAAGAGGGCTACGCTCTCGTTCGTTTTGAGGCAATTCCGAGAATGTTGATTTTTGAGCTAAAATTTGACCCCTGGTCCAAATTTTGATCATTTGCCTATCAAAATAAAATAGATAAATACATGGGACTTGCTATCCCCTATCCTAGGGATAATTAAGGAGATTATGTCTCAAGGCCCACAGGTCCTAGACATGGAGTACCGAGAGCCATATGACTTGAGCTTATCGTTGGAGGGCCCATATTTTATTCAGCGCCTCCCATATATCAGCAACAACAACATCCATCCCATCGACCTGGTTATGAAGTAGTAGTGGGTCTTTCTCCATGAGGTAATGAGTCTGAGTATCATGGTATGTGTCACTATGATTCTCAAAACAGTTGAATATGTGCATTAAATTATCCTTTGTTTCATGACGTTTGCTTGGAAATTATGCCCTTTAACTTGTCCATGCCTGGGGGGATGACAGAGTGCCCTAGTAAGTTAGGTCCCTTAGGGATGAGTTTCCACTAGGTGGATCTATTAAAGGTCATCATCCATCCCTTCCATACTTACCACTTTTCATCATTATCCCTCTCATCTATCCCCTACATTGGTTTGGGCATTGGGTTTTACAAGCTAGTAAGGGTTGTACCTTGCCTTGTGGGAAGAAGGGCTAAAGGCCCAGAGGGTAAAAGTAGCTGGGAAAAGTTAAAATCCAATATGAAACTTTGATATTCTTTTCCCAGGGATTCCCACGAAACTAATAAAATGCTTATCAACAAGAAAAGGGGACCCATAAAATAAAATAAAACTCAAGACCTAGTTGGTGGATAGGAGGTCTCATCATGAGCCAACCTATTAGGTCAATGGGCATGTAGTGGTATGACACTACTATTCATATGGTCACCAAACTAGGGTAGTGGCTCTTGGTGGCATGGCCAAGAGAAAGAGGGTCTCATCACGATCCAACATTCTCATCTCTTTGAAATGCTTGTGGGTAATGTTGTCACCACTGGTCACCACGCTAGGTAAGTGTCCTCCAGCTATTCTCTTAAAATAAAAATCAATAAGACAAAGAGTAAAAGGAATTAAATGGGCTAGGAAACAATGGAATCCATGACAAGGTGCATCTCACCCTCTACAGAGGCACCCAGAGGTAAGAATTGCATTTCCATGTTATCACTACACCCCTTGCCTAAACATTACCTACACCATCTACTACATCTACATGGCCTAGATTTGTATTCACCTGTGAAACACCCCAAACCTGAGGAGTATTAGCCCAATAGGATGTCTTGAAACCCTCTCCAAAACTGTCTTTTTAAACTGCATACATCTTTGAGAATTTCTCCGGGTAAAGGGGGGTTTGATGCACATGTTTGGTTAACTTGATTATTAGATGTGATTGACATTGCTATGATCTCTTTGAATTATGAGCCCATGGAGGGAATACTTTTTGTTTTCACTGGACCATGCCCGATGGACAGGTACATATGGGGAGATGATTAGTTTGGACCTCCATGGGGATAAAATCCCACTAGATGGATGTTGTGACCCCAGTCAAGGGCAGAGGGATACCAGAGGCTTCCACGAGGGAAAAAGGAGGAAGTTCCACAAGAGGCACTTTGGCATGCCTATACCTAGGGGGTTTTGACCTACCACTATGATGTTGGCCCTTGAAGGCCCCTGACGTCATCATTTTGAGCCTTGATGTCATCTAGTTAGGGTTTTGGCATGAGGAAGGCTTGGTTGGAATGTGTGGCATCTTCTAAGGCTTTTTGAGGCATAACATTCACTTTGGAGGCCTAATGTTCCATGAAGGGGCCTAACGTCACCCTAGGAGGGGCATGACGTCATCCATAAAACAAAAATTTAGGGTTTTAATTGTTAATTTTATGTAATACTAGATTTTGGATGTAAATTGGCCATGTCGACCTTTTTTGACCTAAATTGTAAGTAAAGGTCATGATTGTTGTATAAATAAGAGAAAAATATTTTTTTTTTCATCATATTTCACTCACACAAGTGTGAGGTCTGCCATTTGGCCACTTTTAAGGCTTATTGGCTAAAATTAAGTGGTGCACAACTCTTGGAGGAGGCTTCTTTTGGTTTATTTTTTCATTTTCATGGTGTAAATTCTTCAACTAGGGTTTGTGGCTAGATTATTCTTGATGAAGTAAGTAAAAATATGCAATCCTTATTTATTGTGAATAGTTATGGTTCATTTACTTGTTCATTTATAAGATTATGAAATCGCTAGTGTGAAACCCTAGGAAAAAAGAACATGTTATTGTCCTTTTCTTTATAACTCTTCACCTACTTGATTTTTCTAGAAAAAACCTCCCTTGAAGGATATACTAGAGCCCTACCCTTGTATCACTCCATTATCATTGCTTCATTAAGCTTCATACATTTATTTCAAAGTTTGACCTAAAGAAGAAGGAAATTACTAGGGCCTAGGGTTACCTACTTTCTAGCACCTTTTCCTTCTAGGGTTTTATATATTGAGGCCTTAGGTTACTAACACCTCAATCATATTCCCTTTCCTTTAGCTCTTCTATTATCATTTTTTGTTTCCCTCTAAGAATTTTCGCTGCAACTTTGACTCCATTTACCCTAAAAGGCAGTAGTTCATATCTTGCAATTGAGTCATTGACTAAAACAACTCTCAAACCATTTACCTTGAAACCTCTACTAAATATTTTTAACTTTAGATTAGACTAACCTACTAACTAATTTTTTTTTGTTGAAAAATATTGCTACAACCATCTATAACAGCAGCAAATGCATCTTAAAAGAAATATTTAAAGGCTGATTATACATTTCCATCATTACTTCTGACAATTACTATCACTTTGTCAAGTTTATGTTATCATTTCTTGCCATTTTTGAATCTTTATTGAGGCATACTTGTGAAGCTATTACTAGATGTATATTACTGTTATAAATACTTCTATTTCTTTAGATTTTATATTAGCTTGTTCATTTTATCAAAAGTCAGTGGTTTTATGAAGCAGTAACATCATATGGTACATGTAAATAATATATTTTCTTGTTGTCTTGTTCTGGGTAGGTACACTTAAATATTGCTTTTCTTCATCTCATTAAACCCTTTGTAACTTTTGATTAGAGTGACATGTGAGAGGGGTGGGACTTTCTTGATACTTTTTCCTTAGCCTTCTCAAACCCCCAGGTCACTGGGGACGTCTCCCCTGGGGTACTACTCCTAAATAGAAAGAGTTGTCTTGTTAAGGTGACAGTGATAAGAAATCCTCCTTGTTATGCCAATTTAGTCTTCACTTGCCTTTGGCTTTTGGTAAGTACAAATTTCACGATCACATTTTGGCACCGTTGTCGGGGAACACTGAGTCGATTTTCCTCAAAGACGACACTTTTTGGTAAGCCTTTCCTCAAAATCCTTTATCTTACATATCTTACCTAGCAACTCCACTGAGGGTGACCCTATAATCCCTTTGATAGTTTCAATAAAATTATCTAGAGACTCCACAAAGCTTAGGGAGTTATACCAACCCTCCCAAGTCACTTAGAAGAAAACCTCCCTGAAACTATCCTATAGTAAAATCATTATTTGGAGGCAATCTTCCTTTAAACACAATGTCTAGCATAAGAACTCAGACTATTAATCCAAACCAAGATAATAGCCATAAGAAATGGTCATCCAATCTCTTCAAACCATTAGACATGACAAACATACCAAGATACCCTAGGAAAATGCCCCCTAAGTATGAGAAGTGGTTGCCTAAGTTCATTGGTAATGATGTAGTCGGCGTTGAGGATCATATGAGTATTTTTTGGGCCTTATTTCATCTTCATCCCATCAATGATGATGTTGAAGACTTAGCTATGAATGTTTTCTCTGCTACCCTCCATGATGACGCTAGACGATGGTACAATGGTCTCCCTGACGCTAATATTAAAACCATGGATAAATTGTAGGAAATATTCCTCGGATGATGGAGTGTCAAGGAACACCCCAACATGTTGTTGATAAGGCTCAATAACCTCACAAAACAAGATAATGAAACTATTAGGTAATTTCATAATAAATTTGAAAACTTAATGCAAAATATCCCAGTGAGCCATCATCCTTTAGATAGTTTCCTTCTCTTTCTTTACACCAAAGCCTTTACAGGACAGATGGGCTTCCTCCTCAGAGATAAAGCCCATAAAATAATCCAATAAGCCTAATAGGTAGCTACAAGGATTGAAGAGAATATATATTCATCTAGAGTTGAGCCTTTCTCTGCCCCAAGAGTCAAAGTGGATGCTAAACCTAAGATAGTCCATAATGCTTAACCTACCTCAAATATTAGCGCTAGCTTAGAAAAGCTACAACTGATTGTAGATGGCATGGTAAAAACCAAAGAATTAATTATGAATAGGATTGTCAACTTAGAAAGATATCAACAACAAGCTCCTAGGGCTCCTTACAAAGGGAAATTCCAGAAAGGAACTCAAGCTCTTAGACCAAAAAATGATCAATAAGTTCCTAATACTTTATCCCCTGCAAACATGGTAGATGAAAACCCTTGGTGCTTGCAATGCAAAGACTCACATTAGGAAAACGAATGAACCAAAATCTCTCTATTGGGCATGTAATTTCACAAACAATACCTCCACCTATGAAAATACTTCTTCCTAAAAATCCTCCCAAAACCGATAAGGTGGATTTGAATTTTGACTTTGAAGGTGAATTGGAAAAAATGAATGTAACCATTCCACTAAGGGAAGTCATCAAGGTATTGTCTGTAAAACAAAGGTTTGAAATATTTTTCAAGGTATCAGATGAGCCAATGGACCCTCCTATCATGTTACAAGAATATCATTTTAGGGTTCAATATGATGTACACCCTCCTTTCTTCATGACATTATTGGTTAATAATAATTCCTTGACAATTGTATGCTTGATTCAGGAGCAGGTGCTAACATGATGTCTTTGAAGGTCATGGATAAATTAGGCCTAAAGGCCACACAACCTTACATGAATGTATGTGGTTTTGAATCCAAGGCCATATCCACTCATGGGGTAGTTGAATACGTTGAAGTATGCCTTGGAAGATATCCTAAAAGAGTGATCCACATGGATATTGCGGTAGTGGATGTCCTGGATGTATGGGGAATGTTGTTGTCTAGGAAGTTTGTTTCAATGTTGAGAGGCACCTTAGAAATGGATCTAACTTACATTAATGTGCCTATGAATGACGGGACAATAAGCTGCCTCCCAAATGTGGCAATAGCCAAGGTCCATGTGGAGTAAATCGATGATGATGTTGAAACTAGCAATACACATGAGCCAATAAAGGAAATCCTTCCTATATTTTTTCTTGAGGATTTGTCTTTCTCTTTAGAGGAATACTTTGATAAAATACAATGGCCAAAGAAGGAAGAATACCAAAACCTCCTAGACAAATACAAGGACAAAGAAGGTGGGGTTGTCAAGATATTAAAGAAAGGAGACGATGACATATTGATCAGACCAACCCATCAGGAAGTCTTCACAGCATAATCCTACCCTCCTCCATCAAAACAATATACTAGGGTTGTACAAGAAACAACCAAGTTCAAAACAAAGCATTACCAAGAGGGAGATATGGTCTAGATGTGGGATACAAAAAAGGGAGATCCTACTATTGTTAAAGGAAATACACAGTTTTGGCTTGGAACTTTCATAGTAGGGATGAATTCAGTCTATGATGCCTACTATATATCCATTTTGGAAGGAAGAAGACGTCCATTATCGGTTAGTGGACACCTCCTCAAACCCCATCAAGGTGAAAATACTTGGCTTCACAGGTAACTACAGGTAAGTAGGTAGGATATTGCATTCATTGTATATACCATCTGCATATCATGCTAGAGTAGTGTAGTTGTATTTCCATGTGTATATATGATTTCTTACTTGTATTTCATTGTATCATATATGATATAGGGGTGATATCACCACCCGAAGAGATTACTGATCCTTTTTTTTTTTAAATTTAGCAGGTCACAAGTCATGCCAGAGATGTTGAGGTTCTCATGCGCTCTATGGTGAGCACATGTCCCCGAGTTGGAGCCAGATGTTCTCCCCTATCCTAGGGATAACTAAGGATATTATGTATCGAGGCCCATAGGTACTAGACATGGATTACTAAGAGCCATATGGATTGAGATTGGCTCTGGAGGACCCATATTTTCTTCAGTGCCTCCCATCTATTAGCAACAACAACATCCATCCCATCGAACTATTTCTAAAGTAGTAATGGGTATTGCTCCATGAGGTGATGAATTCAGGTATCATGGTATGTATCACTCTTATTCTCAAAACATTTGAATATGTGCATTAAATTCTCCTTTGTTTCCTGACATTTTCTGGGAAATTATTCCATTTAACTTGTCCATACCTGGGGGGAATGACAAAGTTCCCTAGTAAGTTGGTTCCCTTAGGGATGAGTTGCCACTGGGTGGGTCTATGAAAGGTCATCGTCCATCCCTTCAATAATTACCACTTTGCATCATTATTTCTCTCATCTATCCCCTACATTGGTTCGAGCATTGGGTTTGCCAAGCTAGTAAGGGTTGTACCTTGCCTTGTGGGAAGAAGGGGATAAAAGCCTAGAGGGTAAAATTAGATGGAAAAAGTTAAAATCCAGGATCAAACCTTGATATTCTTCACCCAGGGATTCCCAACAAATAAATAAAATGATTCTCAGCAAGAAAAGGGGACCCATAAAATAAAATAAAACTCAAGACCTAGTTGGTGGATAGGAGGTCTCATCATGAGCCGACCTATTAGGTTCATGGGAATGTAGAATTATGAAACTACTATTCAACTAGTCACCAAACCAGGGTTGTGTCTCTTGGTGGCATGGCCAAGAGAAAGGGGGTATCATCACGAGCCAACTTTCTCATCTCCGTGAAATGCTTGTGAGTAACGTTGTCACCACTGGTCACCATGCCAAGGTAGTGTCCTCCAACTATTCTCTTGAAATAAAAAACAATAAGACAAATAGTAAAATGAATTGAATGGGTTAGGAAACAATGACATCCATGAAAAGGTGCAGTTCACCCACTACAGAGGCACCCACATGTAAGAATTGCATTTCCCTGTTATCACTGCACCCCTTACCTAAACATTCCCTACACCATCTCATACATATACATGACCCAGATTGGTATTCACCTGGGAAAACCCCCAAACTTGAGGAGGATTATCCCAATAGGTGGTCCTAAAACCCTCTCCAAACCTGGCTTGTTAAACTGTATAACGTCTTTGAGCATTTGTCTGGGTAAAGGGGGGTTTGATGCAAATGTTTGGGTAACTTGATTATTAGATGTGACTTACATTTCTATGATCACTGTGACTTATGATCCCATGGAGGGCGTACTTTTTGTTGTTGTAGGACCATGCCCGACAGATAGGTACATATGGGGAGATGATTAGTTCGGACTTCCATGGGGCTAAAAACCCACCAGATCGATGTTGTGACCCCAACCAATGGCAGAGGGATACTAGAGGCTTGCACCAGGGAAAAAGGAGGAAATTCCACCAGAGGCACTTTGGTAGGCCTAGACCTAGGGGGGTATTTACCTCCCATTATGACGTTGGACCTTGAAGGCCCCTAACATCATCATTTTGAGCCTTGACGTCATGGAGTTAGGGTTTTGGCACAAGGATGACTTGGTCGACACGTGTGGTGGCTTATGAAGCCTTTTGAGGCCTAACATTTCACTTTGGAGGCCTAATGTTCCATGAAGGTGCCTAACATTACCCTAGGAGGGGCATGACATCATCCCTAAAAGACAAATTTAGGGTTTTAATTGTTAATTTTATGTAAAACTAGATTTTTGATGTAAACTGGCCATGTCGGCCATTTTTGACCTAAATTGTAATTAAAGGTCATGATTATTGTATAAATAAGGGGAAAATATCTTATTTTTTTCATCTTTCACTCACACAAGTGTGAGGTCTGAAATTCAGCCTCTTTTGAGGCTTATTGGTTGAAATTAAGTGGTTCATAACTCTTGGAGGAGGCTTCTTTTCGTGTATTTTTGCATTTTCATGGTGGAAAGTATTCAACTAGGGTTTGTGGATAGATTATTCTTGATGAAGTAAATAGAAATATTTAATCCTTCTTTATTGTGAATGGTTATGCTGCATTTACTTGTTCATTTCTAAGATTATGAAATTGCTAGTGTGAAACCCTAAGTGAAAATCACATGTTATTGTCCTCTTCTTTATAACTCTTCACCTACTTGATTTTTATAGAAAACACCTCCCTCGAAGGATATACTAGAGCCCTACCCTTGTAGCACTCTAGTATCATTTCTTCATTAAGATTCATACATTTATTTCAAAGTTTGACCTAAATAAGAAGGAAATTGCTAGGGCCTAGGGTTACCTACTTTCTAGCACCTTTTCCTTCTAGGGTTTAAGATATTGAGGCCTTAGGTTACTGACACCTCTATCATCTTCCCTTTCCTTTAGCTCATCTATTATCATTTTTTTTTTCCCTCTAAGAATTTTCCCTACAACTTTGACTCCATTTACACTAAAAGGAACTAGTTCATACCTTGGAAGTGATTGATTGACTGAAACAACTCTAAAACAATTTACCTTGAAACCTCTACTAAATATTTCTAAATTTAGATTCAAATAACCCACTAACTAATTTTTTTTTGTTGCAAAATATTTCTACAACCATCTATAACAACAACAAATTCATCTTAAAAGCAAGATTTAAAAGTTGATTATACATTTCCATCATTGCTTCTGACAATTACTATCACTTTCTCAAGTTTATGTTATCATTTCCTGTCATTTTTGAAGCTTTATTGAGGCATAATTGTGAAGATATTACTAGATACATATTTTTGTTATAAATACTTCTATTTCTTTATATTTTATATCATCTTGTTCATTTTATCAAAATTCAATGGTTTTATGAAGCACTAACATCATATGGTACTCGCAAATAACTTCTTTTCTTGTTGTCTTGTTCTGGGCAGGTATAGTTAAATATTACTTTGCTTCATCTCATTAAAACCTTTGGAACTTTTGATCAGAGTGACCTGTGAGAGGGGTGGGACTTTCTTGATACTTTTTCCTTAGCCTTCTCAAACCCCCGGGTCATTGGGGAGGTCTCCCCTGGGATACTACTCCTAAATAGAAAGAAGTATCTTGTTAAGGTGACAATGATAGGACATCCTCCTTGTTATGCCAATTTAGTCTTCACTTGCCTTTGGCTTTGCGAAAGTACAAATTGTGTGATAACAGACCTCATTGGTTTGCATATGTTGGATATCTTGTTGCTCCACATAGATGATTGTAAAACTTCAAAAGCAAGTTGGGACAAATTGTCTTCCTTATTTGGAAAAGTCAACGAATTTCGATCCGTATGATTGGAAGCAGAGTTGTCATCACTAGTACCGGATGAGAATGCATTCGTTGAAGACTATTTTACCAAATTCAGGTTATTGGTGGTGCAACAAAAAGGGTGTGGAAAAACAAAATCAGAGGAAGAGTGCATCTTCTTGATTTTATCCAAGCTAAAAGGTCCTTATCAGGTATTTTATTTTTCATTTTATTCTACTATGGATGCACTGGGAGGTGAGTTTAAAATGCCTTCCTTTGAGCTTTTTTGTGAGCGTCTTACTAGAGAACAATCTAAGATTACTCAATTAGATGCTCTTTCTAGTTCTAACAATAAGGATATTGTGGCTCATACCTCCAAAACTAAGAACAAGACTCAGTATAAGAAGAATAAATATTCTTCTCCAGCTGGTGATTTTACCTCCAAGCCTCAGTAGAAAACAAAGCCTTTTCCTCTATCTTCCAAGTCTGGTGAGTCTTCCTCCAAGACAAGGAAGAAGAAGACAAATAACATATGTATTTTTTGTGGTTGACTTGGGGATGTAGAATCTAAATGTTGGTTGAAACTTGAATCTTTGAATGAAGCCACGAGGCAACATAAGATGTCAGTGCCCAAACCTTCTTCTACTAGTAAAGGACATGCTTTATCATCTCAAGCATTGTATGCATCTTCAGATAGCTGGATACTTGATTCTGGTGCTTCACACCACATGACTCATTCTGATGAGTTGTTGGCTTCTACATATGAATGTAAAATTTCACATATTGCAGTTGGAGACTCTACACAGCTGGATGTTTTTGGATCTGGCACAGTGTAGTTAGATAAAGGGTGTATTAATGATGTTCTTCTTGTTCTTGACATCTATGCAAATCTTCTCTCTATCTATCATATTTGTCATTCTGGTAATGGGAAAACAATAGAGTTTTCTCCTAATAATGTAATCATTCAAGAACTACAAAATCCAAACATTGTTGTTGCATCTATAAAAGTAGATCATAGTTCTTGACTGTATAAGTTTGCTTCTTTTTATTCTTCCTTAGGTTCCTCTTTCATTGCACATGCCGATGATTTGAGTAGAATTTGGAATCAAATATTTGGACATCTCAACTGCAGATATTTGCAATAGTTAAGCACACAAAAATTAGTGCTTGGACTACCTAAATTTTCTTGTACTGATGGAGTTTGTCCAATTTATGTCCTTGGAAAACAACATCAAGATCCTTTTCCAAAAGGAAAAGCATGTCATGCTACAACACCCCTTGAGTTGGTACATAGTGATCTCATGTCATTTCCAAATTTCTCATTTTCAAGGGCTAAGTATGCACTCACTTCCATTGGTGACTTCTCAYATCTCTCTTGGGTGTAGTTTCTTAAGTACAATAGTGAGGTCTTCGCTACTTTTCAGAACTTCAAGGATTTTGTTGAGAGGCAGTCATCTCTTTCTATCAAGAAACTACACATAGATAATGGGGGGGAATCAGGAATTCACATATTTTTGTATAGAACATGGAATTCAACATCATCTCATTGTTCCCTACAACCCTCAACAAAATGACATTTCTGAAAGAAAGAACCAAAAACTGAAAGAAATGGAAAATTGTATGATTGAGTCCAAGAACATGGAACCTTACTTCTGGGTTTAAGAATTAAACTATGCAAACTACATTCAAAATAGTATGCCTCATCGGGAAGTACTACATAATACTCCAAACGAATATTGGAGCCATGTTAAGCCTAATGTCTCCACTTTTAGAGTATTTGGTAGTCCAACATGAGCCTTAATTCCAATAGAAAAATGTGAAGCTATGGATAAGAAAATAAAACCATTGATATTCATTGGTTATTGTGAGGACATAAAATCATATAGGTTATTTGAACCTATTACTAAATAAGTCTTCTTTCAAAGAGTTGTTTTTTTTTATGAAGGATTCAACCCCACATCAAATCCTTCTCCATCTTCATATTATCATGCAGACAATGGTGTTGAACATGTTGACAATTTTGCTTTAAAATATGATGATGACCCTTTTGAAGCTCAACATCAACATCAACCAGAAGAATATATAACACATGTACCAACATATCATGAACATCCTGAACCAGACCAATTTGATCAAGAACATGAACAACTTGATCAAGAAATGCATCTCAGGAGGAGATTTCATGGGAGAAAGAAGCCTGACAGGTATGACTATTAGCCAACTGATTTTAGTTATTTTTCCTCATCCCCTTTCCCTATTCAGTCACAAACAATATCTGTCTCTTTTTTGAGTCATACTATCTCAAATGATCCACGACAATTTTTTGATGTTGTTGGCATACCTAAATGGGATGCTTCCATGATAGAGGAGTATTCGTTATGGATGAAGAATCACACATGGGATCGTGTCTCTCTTCCAAAGGGATGAAATCTATTTCTCTATAAACGGGTCTATAGGACCAAATATACAGCAGACGACTTTGTTGAAAATGATAAGTCATGCCTTGTGGCCAAGGGATATTCACAAGTTGAAGGGATTGATTACTCTGAGACTTTTTCCCCTGTTGAAAAGATGAATTCTATACACCTTGTGCTTTCACTTGTTTCTTCCCAAGGTTGGCCAGTCTACCAGATGGATGTAAAGAGTGCCTTTCTACATGGTGATTTAGATGAGGAAATCTACATGGAGAAACCTCCTGGTTTTGTGTAGGATTTTTCTCTTTATTGTAGGCTTCGATGTTCTTTGTATGGTCTCAAAAAATACCCTCGAGCTTGGTATGAGAAGATGGATAGTTTTCTGATTTATTCTGGGTTTGCTCGTTGTCATTTTGATCCTACAATGTACACTCAGAAGCAGGGTAAAGATCTCTTGAATTTGATTCTGTATGTGGATGATTTAATTCTCACAGGGAATTCTTCATCTATGATTCAAAGTATTCATCAAGCATTGATGGGACAATTTGATATGACAAATCTGGGACTTCTACATTATTTTCTTGCTCTATAGGTTCATCAAAATTCTAAAGGAATCTCCATTTTTCAGCAGAAGTATGCACTTGATTTACTTAAGCTCTTTGGCATAGTTGATTGTAAATTTTCCCCTACTCCATTTCAGTCAGGAGTTACCCTTTCTGTCAGTTTCTCCTCACCATGTGTTAATCCTTCATTGTATCGACAACTGGTTGGGAGTTTTTTGTATCTGACTTCATACACTTCCTAACATATATTTTGCAGTAGGACTTGTCTCTTAGTTCTCTCAATATCCTCATGAGAGTCAGTGAAAGGAAAAAAATTGCATTTTGAGGTACATTCATGGTACTACCAATTTTGGCGTTCAATATTCTTCTAGTGCTTCTCATCTTATGGGCTTTAATGACTTTGATTGGGCTGGTTTTGTTGATGATTGAAAGTCCACATATGGCTTTGTTTATTTCCTTGGCTCCATACCTATTACATGGTCTTGCAAAACAAAATGTGCAATTTCTTTATCCTCTACTGTTGGTTTTACTTATGGGTTGACCTAGGTTCTACTATAGGATTACCAGCTTCCCTTCAACCATCAACCCTTCTAGATACTAGAAGGAAACATAGCGCACATAGTGCACTACGCAGTCTTACTCGAGATCGATTCTATGTGTGGTCGCAGGACTCATATGTATACAACCATGGGATGGGATGTGTTTCTCTCTCAGAGGCATTGGATCTACTTGTTGTTATCCCTCAAACCCTCATTAGATCCCATTCCAGACCACTATCACAACTATTCTACTAGGAATTCATTAACCATTATAGTCGCATGTGTTCAATGACAAGTTTTTATGTACTGTAACACCAAATTATGATCTAAACACTAGTTATAACATTCATTTATTCATATCTATTCTGCATATTCCATGTAATATTCCTGACTTGGCTAGTCTAGGAAACATTGTTAATGTGTGTGTAGGATCAAAGGTTTACAACATATAAATGATCATACAAATAATAAACGAGACAAAGCACTACAAATTTTGTATTATGATATCTCTATGGATTACAAAATGGCCGAATGTAGCTGAATAAACTGATAATACTCGACTAGATCAATAGATAAAAAGGATCTTAGCCAGAATACAAATAAGCAACTAAAAGATAATACCTGGAATATGGGAGCACTGTGGAATCAATGAAAAATGATGGAAGATCTAGATGATCTTCTCGGTTACTAGGGAGTGTCTTTCAACACCGAAATCAACCAACTGGTGTCTTCCTCCTAGAATACACTGAACTATTTCTCTTGAGATGCGCCTCCTCTCCTCAAAAACAAGTCATAATCTGCAGAATGATGAATTAGGTCACTGACCCTTCCTGTATATCTTTCCAAAACCATAAATCATGTTGAAACCCTAATTCACTATTGAATTCCAAAACCCTAAATCACTACTGAAACCCTAATTCATTGTCGACTTCTATTTTTAGCTCATAATGACTTAAAAGCGCTTTTAACCCTTTTTATCTCAATGTCACTTTCTAAATATAACACCTGTGATTGGAGTGACCTCTAGTAACCCTGTTTACCCCTCTTTGGCCCTGACTATAGTCTAACGGGGTGGTTTAGACCATTAAGTCTCCTCTCTGGAACTCCTATTTGTAAAGGGACATTACAATCCTCCCTTCTCTAAATTGCTTGTCCTCAAGCAATATCAGTCCAGGGTGCTGCAACACCTGCTGCCTCTCCCAAGTACCATCCTCTACTAGAAGCCCTCTCCATCTGATAAAACACTCTCTAATGACCCTGCTCCTCAGTTTCCACTCCCGGAACTCCAAAACCTCCTCCGGAACTAACTCCAACTATCCCTTCTCATCCAACGGGGGAAGCTCCTATGATGTGCTAATGAATTGTCCTACTGCCTTTTTTAGGCAAGACACGTGGAACATGTTATGAATCTTTCTCTGCTCTGGAAACCCTAGCTCGTAAGCAGCCTCGCCTACTCAGCGCATGATCCTGTAAGGACCATAAAATTTGGGCTTGAGCTTCTCGGCCCCACTCTTCTTCAGATACGTCTGTATGTAGGGTGGGAGTCTCAAGAAAACCAAATCTCCAACCTCAAAGCTATGTTCTATCCCGTGCCTGTCCGCACTTATGTTCTATCAGTTTTGCGCCGTCTACAGGTTCTCTTTCAACAACTTGAGAATATCCTGACTCTCTATGATCCAATCCTCGGCCTTGGGATCTCTTCTCTCCCCTAATACCAAGTCTACCAAAGTGGGAGCATCATATCCATACAATGCTTGGAAGGGTGTCATACCAATGGACATGTGGAAGGTGGTGTTGTAGCAATGTTCTCCTAAATGTAACCACTTTACCCACATTCTTTGTTGTCCTCCTACATAGTTCATCAAATACCCTTCAACCCACTTGTTGACAATCTTGGTTTTCCCATCTGTCTCAAGGTGATAGCTGGTGCTAGGTGTCAACTTTGTCCCCACCAACCAAAACAACTCTCTCCAAAATGTCCTTATGAACTGACTGCCCCTGTCATTGACGATGTTCTTTGGAAACCCATGAAGTATGAAGACCTCCCTGAAGAAAAGCACGGCTAGCTGAACTGCGTTGTACTCTGCTGGTATGGAATAGAAGTGAGCAAACTTGGTCAATCTGTCGACCACTACATAGATACAGTCCTTACCCTGGACCTTGGGTAGACCTGTGATGAAGTCCATAAATATACTCTCTCATTTCTGCTCTTGAATGGGGAGTGGCTGAAGTAGCCCTATTTTAAGAGCATTCTCTGACTTATTCTGCTGGAAATTCATACACTCACTGATGTTTCTCATAACGTCTTGTTTGAGGCCCTTCCATGAGAACCTCTTTCTGATCTGTCTATAGGTTTTGAAAAACCCCTGATGGCCTGCTAGAGGTGAATCATGAACTGCGGTGAGGATATTCTTCTTAAGCCCTGAATCTGGAACCAAGTAGACTCTATCCTTGTAAAATATGACATTGTCAATGACCCTATACTAATCATCCTATATCTTCCCATCCATCACCTCACAAGCAAACTTGTTCTTGGAATATTCCACTAACAAGTGGGATTTCCAATCTACCGAAAGCTCCATCAAAGAACATGCCACAGGTCTCCTCGATAGTGCACCATCCACAATTTTATTCTTCGCCTTGACATACTCTATGTAAAATTCAAATGCCTGTACCTTCTTCACCCATTTTTGTTGCCTCTCATTGAGGTCCTTCTGCTCAAGGAAATATGTCAAACTGTTGTGATCGGTATTGACCACGAATTTGCTGCCCACCAAATATTGTCTGAACTTGGTCAACGCATGCATGATTGCCAACATTTCCTTATCATAAATGGAGTACAACCTCTCAGGTTGACTAAGCTTTTGGCTCTCGAATACAATGGGGTGTCCTCCCTACATCAAAACTGCATTGATCCCTTCGCCGGATGCATCACACTCTAGTACAAATGGTAAGGTGAAGTTTGGTAGTGCCAACATTGGAAGAGTGCTCATGACTTCATTCATCTGATCAAAGGATTTATGTGATTTATCGATCCATATGAAGGCCCCAAGCTTGGTAAGATTTGTCAGAGGTGCTGCAAGCTGAGAAAAGCCCCAGACAAACTGCATGTAATAGTTGTACAACTCGAAGAAGCTCCTCAATTCTATCACGTTCTTGGGCGTCGACCAATCTAGAATGGCCCTGATCTTCTTTTGGTGCACCTGTACCCCCTGTCAACTGATGATATGGCCTAAATAAAGCAGCTCTGTCATACCAAACTCGCACTTGGACTCTTTGGAATATAATGACTGTGCCTCCATGATGCTCAATACCTCATCCAAGTGCCTCATACACTCTTTCCATGATCGAATATAGATCAAGATGTCATCGAAGAAAACCAAGACTGATTTCCTTAACTGATCCCTAAATATATGGTTCATGCAAGATTGGAATGTTGTGGGTGCATTGGTTAGCCCAAATGGCATAACTAGGAACTCAAAGTGTCCAAAATGACATCGAAATGTCATCTTCTCTATGACCTACTCTCGGATGTTGATCTGATGCTATCCATAGTGTAGATCAATTTTTGAGAAGAAAACTACCCCATGTAGTTCATCCATCAACTCGTCAGTGCGCGGGATAGGGTACCAGTTCTTGATGGTTTTCTTGTTCAAGGATCGGTAATCAATTCACATCCTCATGGTGCCATCCTTCTTCAGAACTAAGACAACTAAAGAAGAAAATGGGTTGTTGCCCGGTCTGATGTGTCCCATCTCCAGAAATTCCTTGATTGCCTTCTCTATCTCATCCTTGAACCTCCTAGGATGACGATAAGGGGGGGTGATCATAGGTTTGGCCCCCTCCTCCAACTCAATGGTATGCTCAAACCCCCTGTCAGGTGGTCTCCCTAGTGAAATTGCCTCAAAGACCTGCTAATGTCGTCCCAATAAATTCTTGATCTCTATATGGTATTGTTGTCGACCTTTCGAATCCTTCTGAGTAGTGATCAAGCATTATGTAGCATATGCTATCTCCCCATGTATAAATATCCTATCCATCCTCTTGGCTGAAACTTTCTTGGGTGCTCCTATCGACATACCTCTTAGAACAACCTTCTTCCCATCCTGATCTCTAAATCCCATTTCCAAGGTTTGGTAGTTGGTAGTGATTTTTCCCAAGGTAATCATCCACTAAACTCGTAACACCACATCTGTGTTTGATAGGTCAACCACATAAAATGTGTCTCTCACTGTGTAGTTGCCTAACTTCATATCTAAGTTTGGAACTCTGTCTAAACACTCCACTATGTGGCCATGTGCTGCTGCAACATCAAACCCCTCAAACTCCTCTGTCTGAAGTGCCTGTCTCGATACTAGTGAAGTGTCAATGAAGTTGTGGGTGGCCCCACCATATATAAGTGAGATTTCCCATTGCCCCTGAATAATCCCTCTGATACGGAGGGTATCATACCTGAGAACACCAGAAAGGGTCGCTATGACACCTCCCTTTGCTGGTTTCCTCCTATTAGCCTATTCTGGCAGTTGTGGGACTACTGGAGGATGGGCTCCTAGCGATGTCAGTGGTCTACGAGGAGGCTTCTCCTCTGTTGGTGCTGAATCCTCCTCTGAACTAGTGGATATACTATCCTACTCCTCCTCCTCATTGTTCACATTGTCAGTTGTTACCTCAATATAATGAATCTCTCCCTTCCCCATGCACCTGTGGCATGGGATTGAAGGATCTCTATAGCTAAAGCAAAGCTTCTTCCTCATAATCTCTTGCCTAGTCTCATAATCCAACTTCTCCTTTCCCTTCCATTCTCTCTAGAATGGCTTCGTATCTCGATCCCTCTGGGGCACAAATGGTTTGGAGAAATTTTTAGTCTTTGGAACTGAGTCTGCCATATCTCGAGTGCGAAGGATGACATCCTGCAAAGTGGGAGGGTTGTATGCCTTCACCCATCCTCTTAAAGGCTCTGTGATTCCTTCTGTGAATAGCATGATCATCCTGGGCTCTGATATATCTGTCACTGCCATGGCTACCCGCTAAAACTCTGTGATGAACGCCTATGCTGTGCCAGTTTGCCTCAACTAGGCTAGATCCCTGAAGTGTATCTCGGGATCCTTCCTTTCAAAACTGCCCATGAGCCTATATGTAAACTCCCTATAGGAGGTGATGTGGCTGTGACCCAATGTCACCAGTCCATGATACCACCACTCCTGTGCCTCACCCTCCAAGTGTAAGGTCGCAAAACTGATGGCCTTTGTCTCGGTCATCTGGTTGAGCTTGTAATACGTGTCTAGCTTCTGTACGCAAGCTTTGGCAGTGTATTTGGATGATCTGTCGAAAGAAGGGATGGTGATTTTCCCAAGTTTTCAGATGAAATTGAGGTTATTCCCCTGTTGCTATTCTGGTCCTCCCCTGTGCGGCTCTCTGGGGCGGTTCCTAAGTCTGAGTCCATAGTACTCGACTAAGGTCATGTCCTGATGGAAGTCACAACCCAATTCTGCGTACTCCCTCCTATACTCTGCAATGTCTTTGGCATGAGTGGGTGGCCTCTGTGCTATCAGTGGCGGTGTTGCTAACAGGGGTTCCCTCTGCAAACAAGAAAACAAGGGTTTGTGAATCCTACTCACAGAGGTGTATGTGTGAGAGGCTGACTGGGGTCTAATGCCTGCTCCCAAGTTCCCATGTGTTGTATGCAGAACTTGTGTATCTGGGGTGCCCACTATAGCCAATCTATCAACCACCTGTGACAAGGACTGAGACATGGTCCGTTGACTAGTTAACATATCATTGATAACTTGCATCAAAGATTCCTATGGATCTATGGGGGCCTTCCCACTACCCTTTGGTCACTCATATCTGTCTTCTAGCATCCTCTCTGCCTCACTCTTAGCCTCATGCTCTGCCCTTCTCTCTGCTTCTCTGTGTGCCTCTTCCTCTTCTGATGAGCTAGAAGGAAAAGGGGGGAAATTAGGCCTATGCCTTCTTTCCTGATGCCTATTGTAAGTGACATATTCATAACATACGTGTTCATGACCCTCTGGGTCTTTTGTTGCACTCATTGTATTTAGTCACAGGCTAGCAGGACTAAAGCTCTGATACCACTGTAATGTTCCTGACTTGGCTAGTCTAGGAAACACTGCTAATGTGTGTGTAGGATTAAAGGTTTACAACATATAAATGATCATACAAATAATAAAAAGGACAAAGTACTGCAAATTTTGTATTATTATATCTATGTGGATTACAAAATGGTTGAATGCGGCTGAATAGACTGACAATACTTGACTAGATCAACAAACAAAGGATCTTAGCTAGAATACAAATAAGCAACTGTGGCTGAATAAAATAACAACACTCGGCTAGATCAAAATACAAAAAGGATCTCAGCCGGAATACAAATAAGCAACTAAAAGATAATACTCAGAATATGGGAGCACTGCAGAATCAATGAAGAATGATGGAAGACCTGGATGATCTTCCCAATGACTAGGGTGTGTCTTTCAACACCGACACCAGCCAACTGGTGTCTTCCTCCGGGAATACACTGAACTATCTCTCCTGAGATGCACCTCTTCTCCTCAAAGACAAGTCATAATCTACATAATGATGAATTAGGTTGCTGACCCTTCTTTTATAGCTTTCCAAAACCCTAAATCATGCTGAAACCTTAATTCATTGTTGACTTCCAAAACCCTAAATCACTGTTGAAAACCTAATTCACTGTTGACTTCTATTTTTAGCTCATAATGACTTAAAAGCGCTTTTAACCCTTTTTAGCTCAATGTCACTTTCCAAATGTAACACCTGTGATTGGAGTGACCTCTAGTAACCTTGTTTACCCCTCTTTAGACCTGGCTATAGTCTAACGGGGCAGTTTAGACCATTAAGCCTCCTCTCTGGAACTCCTATTTGGAAAGGGACATTACATTCCATTAGTTCATTCTTAATGCGTAATGTTATTTCCTTTATCATTTCACATGTTCATCATAAACTTAATAAAGAAAATAAAATCAGAGACACTACATACATTTGCAAAAAACACAAATATACCATGGGTCACCCCCCTCTGGGGCTACATCCATAAATATTTTTCACTTCTTGTATTTATTCATGTTCTTGCAAAATCTAGTGCTGCAAACTGTATAGTCCTTCCTTCATTACATTCGATATCCACAAATCACATCATTCTCTCGACAATACACACTTGAACAAAATGGACAACAACAACAACAACAACAAACCTACATACCAAAAAAGGAACAACCCTCCCGTCGTCCTAATACATTCTACTTATACAAAACTTGGGACAAAGCTCTTACAAAAACCCTAACCCTAAGCATATTAGGTCTGTCTATTTTCTCATTGACTTAATATCGACTGGTCCTTGATCCAATAATTGATCCAAGTCAGTGCTTGTCCACTTTCCAATTGCTCCACAGTATTTTGTCCACTTTGTAACTTCTTTTCTTGGCACTGGTTTTCCTCCATTTCCAGTGTTTCTTTTCCTCTATTTCCACCGCGCTCCCCTATTTTTCGACACTGCTTCGATTCCTTCAAAAATTCCTTGATTTTCCCCAAAATTGGCCTGCACCAATAGGTCCCCAACATTGACATCGTGACTCATCCCAAGTCACTCTTAGACTCCTACATATTTTACTTCTTGTGCCAGTGCTTCGTAGATCTTTGTTATATGTTGGCATTTCTCCTTAGCATGTTTTCTCTTCTTTGTCATGACTTTCACTATCTGCGCGGTGACTAAAGGGCTCAATATTTCTCCCCCTTCAAGGCCTATCTGTTCTATGTGCAGTTTCGTTGTGTCAATCTCCATGAACAATTAGTCTTTCTTTTCCTGCAGGGGCTCCAACTGATAATTTCTTGCAATTTTCAGCGTCTGCACTACTTTCTCCTCTGCTTGTAGGCTCTTCATTTTTGCAGTTGTCTTAATTTTTTCTAGCAGTGACATTGTATTTTGTCATTGTTTTATGTCTTCCATTACTGCATGTACTTTCTCTTCCCTTTATTACAGGTCCTGTAAGATTCCATATTCTTGGAATTGCATCCTCAGTTGGCCACTCTGCTCCAACAACTCTATCATATTTTGGATAGCATGTGCTATATTTTCTGCAAGTTATGTGGCTTCTTGTTCTCATTGTGCTCGAACATCTGGAGGAGTAGTGGGTATTGTGCACTCCTCCAGCTCCTTTATATGTTCCTTGTACTGCTCTAAGGCCTGTGCTATTGTCCTTGTTTTCTCTTTAGTATAGACTCCCTCTGAGTTTGTGTTGTCTGGGATGGTTCAAAATACTACGCCTATGTACGTCTCCATCTCTTCTACTTTTTTCTATGCACTCCACTTTTTATTTCTGTCAACTATTTTCTTGTGTGCAGTGTCTTCAACACTGGTTTTTTGTGCCTCATTTTTAATGCTAAATCTATTACATCAAAAACCCTCTAATATTATTCTATATTTTTGTCTTTTTGCTATCTTTCTTCTTTTTATGGATTTTTGTCTTTTTCTTCTAACATCTACTATATACAATATGTACAATCATACCTTCTCTCTTTGCTTTTACCTCAAGTTGTTAGGTCAACTGTCTTGATACAATTTCAGTCGACTTCCATTCACCAGTCCTCCAAGATTCTTTCCTGCAAGATCTTTCAGTAGCGCAACACCTCCATTTGTAATGGACTCTACCTGATAAGGCCCTAACCAGTGAATTTTGAACTTCCTTGGGTGTTGTAGATATCTTTTGTCATAGATGATAACTAGATCTCCTTCCTTAAATATTTTCTTCTTTATGTGCATATCATCCCAAGCTTTGTCCTTTGCTTTCTGTACTTCCTGTTGAAATCTTGATAAAATCCTATCTTCTTCTAGCTCCATCCACTGATCCAATATTTCCTATGCAACACCTTCTTCTTTCATGTTGGTGATTTCTGCAATGCACAGACTAGGTACTAAATAATCCAACGGTACCACTAATTCCTACCCATACACTAGTATGAATGGTGTATGTCCTATAAGTTTATTTCATGTAGTCCTATAATCCCATAACATTGTTGATACCTTCAAATCCCAATCATCCCTATTCACATTGCAAATCTTTGTCAATGCATTCTCTAGAATCTTGTTAAAATTTTCTATTGTACCATTCGCCTGGGGATGGTAAGGTGTGCTCTTCTAATGATGTATCTTGAATTCTTCTGTCATAGATTTGATTGTATTGTTAATGAAATGGGTTCACTGATATCTCAACAAAATTATAGGACATCCAAATTTGGTCACTACATTCTCAAAGAGAAGCAACGCCCCAGTTTTTGCACTGCAGTCCTTCACTAGGGCTGCTTATGCCCATCTGGTTAATTATTTTGTCACAGTGATGATGTATCTGGATCTTGATCTCCTTTCTAGTGTATTAATGGGTCCAATGAAATCCACAACCCATTTATCAAACACTTGTAAGGTTACTTGGGGCATAAGTTCCATTTCATCCCTTATGGATGGTTTTCCCTCCCTCTGACAGACATCACGGGTTTGACAATATTCCTTTGCGTCCTTATATACTGCAAGCCACCATAATCCTATGTGCAACACCTTTTGTGTTGTAGGATTTATTGCATATTTCCCTCCATCTATCCCTGCATGTGCTTCTGCTATCACCATGGAGCATTCATGCTCCATCACACATCTTCTTAGAATTCCATATGCACCTAACTTGTATAAATGACCTACAATCAACTGATAGTCTCCAGCATGCACTACCAACTATTTTTTCCGCGCAACTATAAATTCCTTGGGAACCATTCTTATGCTCAAGAATCCAAAAATGTCATCAAAATAATCATCAACAATCTGAATAGAAAATAAGTTGGCATCAAGAAAATTCTCCTCCAAGTTCTTTGGCTCCTCTCCATTATTAATTCTTTATAGATGATATGGTCCTGCATTCAACTTCCTTGGTTTTACTATGATTTTAAAATCATATTCCTGAAACAATAACAACCATATACAAATCCTTCCCCCCAACAATGGCTTGTTAACTAGGTACTTCAATCTGGAATGATCTGTGAACATCTTAAAATGTTGATCCAATAAATAACATCTGAACTTATGTAGGGCATATACCATAGCCACACCTTCCCTTTCTGTAGTATTATAATTCTACTCAGACTCAAATAACTATCTATTAGAAAAAGATATTGGGTTATCAATGTCTCCTTCAGCTCGTTGTGTCAATACTGCTCCAAGTGCAATGGATGAAGCGTCCACATGCACATGAAATTATTTTTTCCAATTTGGAAAGCTCAAAATGGTGTTGTTAGCATTTTCTCTTTCAGTATGTCCAAGCTCTCTTGGCATTCATCATCCCACTAAAACCTGGTGTCTTTCTTTAGTAACTTCTGCATGGACGCAATAATATTTGTATAACCCTTTATGAATTTCTTGTAATATCCTGTATGGCCCAATGTTTCTCTCAACTGGCGCATTGACTTTGGTGGTGGTAAATTGACATTAACAACAATCTTTGGAGGGTCTACTATCAAGACCTATTTGCATAAAATGTGTCCAAGTAGGATTCCAAATGGTGTACTGAATATACATTTCTTAATGTTCAAGAAAATATGACATTGCCAACATATCTCTAAGATTAACCTCATAATTTCTGCATGGTCCTTCAATAAACTTAATATTGTCCAATCATCTAGATAAAATTCTAAAACTTTATGTGTAAAATCCTTGAATGCAACTGCTACTACTCTGAAAAATATTGTTGGTGCATTATTTAAACCAAATGACATCACTGTGTACTGATATTAGCCCCACTCTATTGAAAATGTAGTTTTGTACCTGTCCTATGAATCAATTATGATATGGTGGTAACCTAAAAATCCATCTATGAAGGAGTACACTTCTGGTCCTTCGACATTCTGTAAAACCTCATCTGTAAATGGATTAGGAAAAGGATCATGCATGCATGCACCATTTAATTTCCTCAGATCCACACATATCATAATCCCTCCAGTGTTATTTTCCTAGACCACCATTGGACTAATCCACTATAATTCTTCCCCGGGTTCTATGATTCCTGATTCTAGCATTCTGTCAATTTATGACTTAACTCTTCTTATAGATGGGGTTTAATCTGTATGGTCTATGTCTAACTAGCCTTGCATCTAGCTTGAGTGGTATCTTTATTTATCTAAGTTCTCTTGCTACCCCTTTCATCTATGAAAATGTGGTTGGGAATAAATCACTATACTCACGTAGTAATTCAATTATCTTTTCCATTGTCTCATTGTCCTAGTAATCTCCAATGTTGGATATCTTGGGCTTCTTCGGTCCCAATATTGATCTTTTTAATCTTCATTGGTGTAGTAAATTATTTTGATTGTAACTTGGGTCCTTTCAACCCTCTTTCTTCTTCCCCTTCTAATGTTTGTATGTCAATGGGTTTTCTTCTACTTCTTCATCCTCTGTGACCTGATAACAATAAACTAAATGTTCAAGTGTTTCTGTTCTGTAATCTCTGTCCATTGTCACTGTATCTACCCCATACTCTTCAAATATCTTCTTTTTGATCCTATGTAATGATAGATCCACCAATGGATTCTCACTTTCAAATGAAAAATTCTTAATAAAGTTATGTTGCACTGCGCCCCAACTCATAGTTTCTCTACGCAGTTCCTGCTCTTTGTACTAGTTACCTAGTGTTCCTTCTAGTGTATGAATAAAATAATGCTTCCATTCCCTTGGTGGTACCAATCTCTAGTTGGTGACATAATCATTTATATGATGTCTTGGGTTCCCTATTCCATCATACTTTTGTAGGGGTCTATCCTACTAAATCCTACCAAATCTTATGCGTATTAGTCACTTACACTGATATCAGTTCTGAATTACCTCCTTCTGTTCACCCCAACATATTGCAGGTGTGTCCCTCAATGCTATATCCAACACTAATAACCTCTGACTATCCAAAACATCTAATTCAAACTCTGGCAAGAATTTTTCTAGATCGTCCTCTTCAATAAATGTGGGAAACTGTCTCACTTCTGTCCCAACCCATATTACTGCGCATGTAACCCTGGCGCACCACCTAGTAGATACTTCATGCAATCTTTGCTGCTAGATTTCTACTCCAATATCAGAATCTGACATTTCAGAGTTAATACTCCTCCAACTGATTACTCCATTTGTAGTTGGATTCACATAGTATTCTTCTCGCGTAGTAGTTCTATACCACTAGTTCACATCATCCTCTAGAAAACTATCAGGCACAGGTTCTACATATCTTTCACAATCTGAGGGATCTAAAGGTACTACTACCCTAAAGTTCCCATCTTCAAATATCATCTTTCTAGTCTTCAAATTAATTATGGTATGTTTATCAAAGGCCCAATCAATTCCCAATATTGCTGGAAATAGTATAGACTCATCCACCATATCCATTACTTCAAAATCTATTGTGGTGCGCACACCATCTAAATCCATTGTTGTATTCTTGAATATACCTATGGGAATCACTCTCTGCTGGTTTTCTAGTCAAATCAATATTGGAATACCCTAGTGTAGGTTCTCCCATTGCTTCCCAAGTCTTCTTTGGAAAAATACTAACATCTGATCCTAAGTCTAGGATAACATTTCCCATATTAAAGTCTCCTATATTTTCATTCAATCTGAACTCTCTGCTAATTCTTTTATTTCTATGGACCAGATTAATATTCTTTGGTTATGTTCCTATCCCTTCTTCTATGCTATATTTCTCAAGCATATTTTTAAACAAATCCATGAAATTCTTAGCACTAACTAATTTAAAGAAAGATTCCAGGAAATTATTTAAGTTACTTACTTTCTCTGTTTTCTCTCCTTTCCAAGTATGATCCAAAGACTGAGGCATATAAAAAATAGGAGTATCATCCCTCGGTGCAATGTTTGATGTGGAATCTTCATTCTCTTTCAGGAAATCCTTCTTTTCTTCCTTGAAAGTTTCATTCTCCTTTTTTGCATCAAACTGTTGTTTTGGATGAGTGTTCTTATGAATCTAGAACTGAGATTCCTTCTTCTGATCCTGCGCATCTGGTCATGTATTCACTCTTCCTCTAGTCACTATATTGATTTTCCTCCAAGGATCCCTTATTTCTGCAACAATCCACTGAACAATCTGGTTGTTTAAATTCCTCTTCTCCTGGATCTTCGTAATCAACTTTGGGCACTCTTCTGTCACATGATTTCAGATTTGTTGCGTGACAATACATACATGTTGTTGTTGGTTGAGGACAATCTTTGGCATAGTGTCCTTGTTGTTGAAAATTATAGAAAATAATAGGCCCTTTGCCTCTTCCCATCCCTCCTATTCCTATACCTCTGAATCCCTTTGGATCCATGTTCTGTTGATGATACTGTGGTGCATGATTATTCTGTGAGGGTTGCTGAAACTATGGCACTACTTGAAATTTCTATGCATTGCCAAACTGTAGCATTACTTGAAATTGTTGCTCATTTCCAAACTGTGGCGTAGTCTTTCCTGGAATCAACTCAACCCGCATCATGTATTCATCTAAGGTTTCTTCCTTCATTAAATTCAGAGTTCTAAAATTTCTGTCTTCATGTCCTACCGACTTAGAAAAGTTACAGAAAGTACTCTTCAACTTTATCTTGTACTTATACATCATAGAGTAGTGATAAGGATCATGCACATGTGTCTTGCATATTTCACACCAAGGCCCTCCTATAGGAAATGGATTCGGTATATCTACTCCCAGGTACTATGCAAATGTCGAACATTCATTCTTGTGATGTCCCTCTCATCTGCACAAGGTACACCACACTGCTTCTCTTTTCTCCCTACTTTTATTCTGGTTCAATTGCACTGTCAAGTTCTTCAGATATTCCTTCAGTTCATCTATAGCTAGATTTATCTGCTTATACTGATTCTCTTCTAACTGCATCGATGTTTCAGTGCCTCTGCCTGGGTTTGAAATTTATGTTGTCTCTATGCATATTTAAAGTGTGGTAAGAGAGAATTTATAAACAATTGTCTGTGTTACATGTCAGAAATGGGATACTTCAGTTTACCTTTCAATGTATTGAACATCTGATTGATGTCCCATATTGATTCTCCTGGTTTTTTTCTAACCTCAATCATCTCATTCATAAATTGATCCTATGATTTTGGCCTCTGAAACTATGTGATCAATGCCTGCTTGATCTATGCTACTTTTCCTGACGTGCCCTATGGATTGTTTACTGCTAGACTCATATACCAATCTAGCGTGTGGTTTCTAAATGTTATTGCTAACTGCGCTACTTTTGTTCCCTCACTAGTGACTCTTTTCACTTCCCATATTCGCTAACACATGAATAGGTTCTTCTTTGGGTCTTTTGATCCATCCCCATGAAACTCTGGTAATATTATCATTGGATCTATTCCTACCATTGTTGAATGTGATGTACTTGCTCCATGCAGTACTACTATCTATGTATTATTGTTCAGACTTGAACTCCCACTTGTGTTGTTACTGGTACTTGCACTTTTACCACTACATGTACTGTTGCCGATACTACCACTTGTACCCTCACTTCTATTCTAATCTCCTAGCTTCCTCTGACCGTCAGTCACTAGTTCTCTAAACAACTCTTCTTTGTTGATGTGTTGATCATACATGGGGTTGTAGGTTCTACATTGATTGAGATATGGACATGGGTATTTGATTCCTCATTAGATCCTTCTCCTCAAGTATTTATTTCATATGTGGTGCATAGTATTTCTTCAATGTGCTCCATGACACAAAGATCCTCTACCTCTTCCTTATCACTCTCCAAGCCTTCCCTCTCGACTACTACTCTTTTATTCCTATTAAGATTATACCGGTAGGGTATTCCACTGTGCATCATTCTTGCCTTTTGCATAATTCCCTGGATCTCCTCTTGATCCATTATAATAGGATATTTCTCTTTACTGCGCTCTTTTCTATCCATTTCCCCCTCCATCTCACACATTCCTCAGTGTTTCCCCTAACTCCCCCATGCACGTAGGGTAGTTTAGTTGTCCAATACCATGGTTAATACCCCTTTATTATGTAATAATATTTTGATCAAAGTGTACAACGACTTGATGTACCTTCCCCTTGGATCCTTAAGAAACTCCCACTCTTATAAATTGGAAGACTTTGATGTATCTACTGCAAACTGAGTGATATACCCCACTACAATATTGTCTAGCCAGAAATGTATTGCACGTGTGAATTTATTATTTACCCTTTTTAGCCGCACGATACTTTATTCTATCCACTCCACTAATCTAACTCTATTTGTCGGATGGGTATCTTTCAACCCTATTATCCACTCTTGAAATAGCATGGGAAACTCATTAAAGAAACTATTGTGTATTTCGCTGAATACATATCTTTCCAAATACTATCTTGGCTTAAACCTAGAGCTTCTCAGCTTCTATTATGTTTATGGGAAAAATCTAGTT
This sequence comes from Picea mariana, assembly GCA_032191745.1. Taxonomy (NCBI): domain Eukaryota; kingdom Viridiplantae; phylum Streptophyta; class Pinopsida; order Pinales; family Pinaceae; genus Picea; species Picea mariana. Next base: position 255,220 of record JASDQU010012467.1, read on the forward strand.
CTTTGACTACCAACCATCTTTCAATCTCTGCTTTCATGGGGTTCCAACATAAGAACATCCCCTTTCTTACGCCCTCACGCTATACTGCATGATACATCCCTCCTGATCTAATATTTCGAGTTCCAATCGGAAAGAGAACCATTGTTGGTTTTACTTATGGGTTGACCCAGATTATACTACCGGATTACCAACTTCCCTTCAAACATCGATCCTTCTGGATACCAGAAGGAAAAACAATGCACAAATTGCACTGCGCAATCTCATCTAAGATTGGCTTCTATGGGTGGTTGCAGGACTCAGATGTCTGCAACCATGGGACGAGATGTGTTTCTCTCTTAGAGGCATTGGATCTACTTGATGTTAGCCCTCAAAACGTCATTAGATGTCATTCCATACCACTGTCACAACTATTCTAATAGGACTTCATTAACCATTGTAGCCGCATGTGTTCAATGACAAGTCTTTATCTACTGTAACACCATATTCTGATCTAACCACTAGTTATAACATTCATTTATTCAGAGCTATTCTGTAGATTCCATTAGTTCATTCTTAGTGCACAGTTCTATTTCCTTTATCATTTAACATGTTCATCATAAACTTACTAAAGAAAATACAATTAGAAACACTGCATATATTCACACAAAATATAGATATATCGTGGTTCACCCCCTTTGGGGCTACGTCCACAATGATTTGTCGCTTCTTGTCTTTATTCATGTATGTGCAAAATCTAGTGTTGCACACTGTACAATCCTTCCTTCATTACATTCGATCTCCACAGATCGCATCATTCTCTCAACAATACACACTTCTAACAAAAAGGACAACAACAACAATGATGACCCTACATACCAAAAAGGGGACAACCCTCCTGTCATCCTAATACATTATACTTATACAAAACTTGGGACAAATCCCTTACAAAAACACTAACCCTAAGTGGATTAGGTATTTCTACTTTCTCCTTGACTTAATCTCAACGAGTCATCGATCCAACCATTGCTCCAAGTTGGTACTTTTCCACTTTCCAACTGCTCTGTAACAGTTTGTCCACTTTGTAACTGCTTTTCTAGGTGCTAGTTTTCCTCTATTTTTCGTGCTTCTTTTCCTCTATTTCTGTCATGCTCCCCTATTTTCTGACGCTACTTCGATTCCTTCAAAAATTTCTTGATTTTCCCCAAAATTGGTCTGCGCCAACATCTGTGGAAGTTGAGTATCATGCTGTAGTTCTTGCTAGTCAGGAGGTTCTTTGGCTTCAACAACTACTGACAGAGTTTGGCATTCAACAGGATCATCCCACCACTCTTTGGTGTGATAATCAGAGTGCCATACACATTTCTCGCAACTCGGTGGAACATCAACGGAAAAAACACATTGAGATCCACATGCACTTCATTAGACAACTTATCCAAGATGGTTTTCTCAATTTGGAGTATTTTCCTACTGAAGCGCAAGTTGCTGAAATCTTCACTAAACCTTTGGCATTACCTTGTTTTCTTCAACTACGATCGATGCTTGGGGTGATGGAAGTTGTCTCTGGGGGGTTTATCTTGAGACCTCCTACCATAACCTTTTTATGTTGTTTTTCTCTCTTTAGGGGAGGAATTTTTTCCTACAGGTTTTCTCCTTTTCTCAACTTATGAGAGTTTGTATTGGGTACCTTAGTAGGCCTAGTAGTCAGGACCCATATTTTTTAGTTTTTTTTACTTCCCTAAGTTGCACTTATGTGGGGATGTTGATGTATAAGTTTACTTAGGACATGTAGTACATGTCATCTTTCTTTGTTGTTTGTGGAAAACCACCATGTGCTTCTTTAACTTATCACTGGAGTGGGTAAATTGCCCAACCATATTTTTTCCTTATTACTTCAATGAGTGAGTTATACATCTACCTCCATCAATGTTGTCTCCTCTCAGGCTATTATAAATAGAGGAGCTCTTCATTGTAATCATGCAAACAAATCTAATAGATCATTTTCTCCTTTGTAGAAGTTTGTTGGTTTTTGCAGTTGTCTTGTTGTGCCTATGATATTATTTTTTTCTCAATATCTACATGAAATAACTATAGCTAGATGGCCATATTTTACTTCACACATTTCCAACTATTCCATATTTTGTGTAGACCAAAACAATTTGAATATTTTTGTTATGAATTTTTCCCAATAGTGCAGGATAATCTCATTGCATTAAATAAAAAGGTGCAATTTTTTTTTGTTAAAGTTGTCATTGTGATATTTTTTTTGCTTAACAAGAAAAAATTAATAATTATTTTCCTTAGGTTTAAATTATGGAGTGCCAATTTGTGTGATAAAATATTGATCTCTGAATGGCAAGAAAAAGAATATGCCACATTGTTGTCTTATGTTACTATAGGTTTATAGATAAGTTTCGTCTTGTGTTACTATAGGTTTATAGATAAGTTTCAATTAAAGGAATGAAAAGTTCATTAAAAGAAGAAATCTTTATATACTTATTTTATTTCTTGTAATGTTATTTTTTTAATTATTATATGATTGATGCAATGTTCATAAATTAAATTTCCTTATGATGAATATATTTTATCTTAAACAAATATGAACATTTATTAAAAACAAAGGTTTTGTTATGAACTAATTTCTTTCACTCAATACTATTTAATTGCCATAACTTTATTATTTACAATAAGAATTTATAATCATAGGAATGGGCACTAATAATAATTTTTAATGACTAGTGAAACTTAGACAAAAATGAATGGATTATTGAATGGATCATTCTTATGTTTTATTTTTCATTAGCTATTATCATATTTCTCCTATTGTAAATTAATAACTATATAAAAAAAAAAATTTAAAATCCTATTAAGCAACTTTGTTGTACTAATTTTCATTATTGTGTTTCATTTTTGTTTTCACCATAGATAATGCCACTATTTATGAGACCAATAGTTTTAACTAAAGATTCACATGTTTACCTAAAATCCCTACTAATTGTGTTACAAATCTCTCAATGCTTTGGTTTCATATTTGTATAATACATATAGCTATAATGATAAACCATATAAATGATTTACCAAGAATTCTATATTTCTTTTTTTTTTTACATAAAGTTTACCTAAAATCCCTACTAAATGTGTTATAAATATCTCATTGCTTTGGTTTAATGGTTTTATAATACATAGAGCTATAATGATAGACCATATAAATCATTTATGAAGAATTTTATAACTCTTTTTGTTTTGCACAATGGAAAAGTTAACCTTTGAAACATAGTTTTCCATCATGTAACATCACAGAACAATTATATCCAGAAGTTRTCTTGTCCTCATTGGATTTATCATTAAAGCTCAAAATTTTGAGTTTAAAGAATTGAGCACATGTTTCCATAGTTATATATAAATGAAATATTCACAATAACAACAAACCATCCTTATATTTTTGGGAATCCACAATCTATATTTAAAGATAAGAGATTCTTGGAGAAATCATTCACACTCTTCCTATTTTTTTTATTTTACTCATGCAGAGACATCTTGATCTTCTATGGAAAATACTTGATATACACAAAATTAAATGTACCAAGGTGACCAAACCACCAACTTTCTATTTGTAATATATTACTTTTCATTGGTGATAATCTCTAATATTCATGTATTCTTATTTGCTATTCATGTTGCAAGTTGTTCATTTTGATAATAGCTTATCACAAAACATGGACTTTTGTCATAACATGTTCACCTAAATAATGAAATCTTCTACCTTGCCAAAAATGTTATCTGAAAAATCAAATATGTTCAACAACATGTTGTTGGTTCCCAAATGACTAATACCTAGATCCCTAAATCTATTTAATTATAGTTCAACTTTCAAAACCATGAAGTAGCCACTATCACTATTTTACATTTAAGCGATGTATAAAATTATATTAAGTGCAGCGAACGCGTGGTGGACCCATAACCCACAGCTCTGAAGATCGAAACCTCACTATGATATATTTAAAATTTAAGATTTGGTTTTTAAATATATACAACTATTACATAAACTGATATATGCTATTTTTTTATAAAATCATTAGTGACTATCTGAAATACTTGTACAACAATATCCAATTCCACACTATCGAAATGAACGCAATAAAGTTTACACATGTTCTAAAAGTTGTGGACTTAATGTATTAAGTGGCAAGAGGAAACCAGTTAGGCTGCTCCTTCGGTTTACATAATAAAACTTTATCATCAAATTATAAAAGCTTTCGTTTACAGTGGAATGGAAAGGTTTTCAAATTAAAGAAAGCTTTATCAATCATCTTAATCGAATTTTATTAGAATATAGTTCTTTGGTTAGAAATTTTTTTGACATCGATTTTCATGCGTATTTTTAATATAAATTATAATTTGGAAAGTAATTAAATTTATATGTTGCAACAGAAACATCGGAAGACTAATGCGTAATGTGAGATTAAAAAATAGTTTTTTGTGTAAATTTTTGTGAGACATGCCTATTTTTATTACTAGATAATATTTCTTCCTAAAAGAAATATTATCTAGTAATAAAAATAATTGTCTGCCAGCTACACGTATTGCTTGAGACTAATGAGTGATATGAGATTACAATTCCGATTACATGCCTAGCTTTATCATTAAATAAATAATAACATAAATATATGATTCAACTCAAATATTGGAAAACAATTTTTTCATGCAACATTAAAATATAGTTTTTGTTTGCTTAGTTTTGATTTTTTTTTTTTTTTTTAATATATCTTTTTATTAATTTTTTTTGAAATCATGTTAAAAATTATTGAAATTTTAGATTTGAGTGATTGAACTTATATAATTTTAGTTTTTTTAAGATTTTTCAGGATATTGAATTTATTTATACACTTAAAAATACAATTTAAATAATAGAAATGATGATTTCACCAAAATATATTTAATAAAATTAAAATGAAAAAGTTAAAAAAATCTAATATTTAAAAAAAAAAAACGTTTCTATTTAAAAACCCATTACATACCTATCTTTATTATTAAATAATATTTATTTTTTAAAGGAGGAGGACAGACTAACATGACTGATGGTCGATGCCCTGCGTTTCCATTAACGTTTCTTCACTTTTGCCCCCTCTTCATGTCTTTTTCACGATGCTGAAACACGTTGTACACCCACCGCATGTTGAGTCGTTCCACTACGTCTTCTTCACAACATTGTTTCTCTTTTTCCGTTTATAAATACTTACTTCTCCACCCATTCCCATACCCACTGTAATTCTGCCCTGCTCTCCCTTGCTTTGCTCTGCGTTTCTTTCTGTTTTAAAGGTTTGGAGTTCCATTTCAACCACCATGTCGTCTCTTTGTTTTTCCTTTCCTATGTTGTTTCTCCTCCTCATTTTTTCCCCTACCCACTCATTTCACCCCTACCCACTCATTTGACGATGATCGGCTATCCCTCGTAGCATTCAAGAAGCTCATTAACAGCGATCCACGACATTCCCACTTCCTTGGGAAACCTTTATTCTTTTTGATTTGGAACATAACAGTCTCACCGGTGCCATTCCAATTCAACTCAGAAGTTGCAGAAATTTGACTCTCCTACTACTCTTAGAAAACGATCTCACAGGTACCATTTCTTCTTCCTTAGGAAACCTTTCATCATTAGTTATTTTGACTTTTGCACGAAACAATCTCATCGGTCCTATTCCACAAGAATTGGGTAGGCTCACTCGTCTGCAACACCTTTTGCTTTTCGAAAATGATTTTTCATGGACCATTCCTTCTTCCTTAGGAAACCTTTCATCATTGGTTATTTTGATTTGTGTACGAAACAATCGTATCGGTCTTGTTCTACAAGAATTGGGTCGTCTAACCAGTCTGCAAGTCCTTTGGCTTTGGCATACCATTCCTTCATCTTTGTCAAATATGTTTAACTTGAAAAAGCTTTCTTTAGGGGAAAAACAACTGAGTGGAAACATTCCAAATTCTATTGTAAATTGTTCCATCCTTGTAGATCTATCTCTAGAAGATAATAAGTTGAGTGGAAGTGTGCCTATAAAGTTGGGTGAGTTATCTCTCTTTGAAACACTATACTTGCATATAAATCAATTTGATAGTGGAAACACTACAACCATATTATTTCTTTTAGTTTTTACCAATTGTTTTCACCTACAACAATTAAAATTGGAGAATAATAAACTAAGTGGTGCTTTGCCACTTGTCATAGGTAGACTTTTTACCAATTTGTCTTACTTGTCATTATCAAGAAATAGAATACAAGGAAACATCCCTCCACATATAGGGAATATTAGCAGCCTAACCTTTTTAAATTTAAGTGAAAATATTTTAAATGGTAGGGTTCCACATTTAGGAAACCTTGAAAAAATAGAAATATTGTATTTAAGTAACAATAAATTAGAAGGAAACATCTCACATGACTTTGAAACCTTACAACACCTTGGTCTCTTAGACATAACTGGAAATACTCTCTTTGGAAAGATTCCAAATTCCCTTGCACCAATTAAACAACTAAGAAGACTCCATCTTCATCACAACAAACATACCTTCCAATTTAGTAGATTGTATGAATTTGGAATTGCTCGACTTGTCTCACAATAGGCTCACTGGAAGTATACCACATCAAATTTTGAAACTTTCTCATCTACAGTTCTATTTGAATTTGTCATGGAATTTATTAGAAGGTTCCTTGCCCATGGAAATTGGTAAAATTGGAATGGCTCAAGCTATAGACATTTATGTCAATCAATTGACCGGAGCAATTCCCCCTACACTTGGAAGTTGCACTGAACTACAACTATTGAACTTATCTCAAAATGCCTTCGAAGGGTCCATTCCAAATTCACTTGGTAATTTATTCAGTCTTATGAACCTAAATCTCTCTTTCAACTCTTTATCAAGTGCTATACCAATTGTCACTCTCAAGAAGTTGAAAATGCTTCAAAGTTTGAATTTGTCTTTCAACAATCTCATAGGGGAAATTCCAAAAGGAGGTTTTTTTGCAAATAGAACCATTATCATCTCCTTAATTGGAAATCCTAGCCTTTGTGGACCACGAGCATTCCAATTACCTTCAATTCAAACACCACGAGGCCATTTCGCATTTGTGAAAAGAGTATTATTGCGAGTGAGTGGAGCTATTGCTTTTATACTATGTTGTCTACTTTTTGGATTCCTTTGGAAAAGGAATATGCATATGCAAAACATTGATTTCTTGCAAGCCATTTTGCAAAAGTTAGAGAACCAAAGGATATCATATCAAGAGCTCCACATAGAAACTAATGGATTTGTTGAGATCAACTTATTTGGAACAAGGAATTTTGGTTTAGTTTATAAAGGTAATTTGAATGATGGCACACTTGTTGCTATGAAAGTTTTCCAGATGCAAAAAGACAAGGTTGAAAAGAGTTTTAAAGTAGAATGTAGTGTCTTGCAAAAGGTTCGACATCGAAATTTGGTGAGAGTCATAACCTCATGTTCCAACCTCCATTTCAAAGGATTAGTCTTTGAATTTATGTCTAATGGAAGCTTGGAGAAGCATTTGTATCATAATAGGGGTGGAAATAATGGTGAAGATATATGTGATCCATGACTAAAATCACGATTGGACATTTCCATAGATGTGGCACATGCCATCAAATATCTTCATCATGATTCTTATGTCCAAGTAGTGCATTGTGATTTAAAACCCAACAATGTGCTTCTGGATGAAGACATGTTAGGGCATGTAACAGATTTTGGTATTGCAAGATTAATCAATGAAACCTCTATTGAGTCATTTACTTCAGCACTTGCTTTCAAAGGATCTGTGAGCTACATTGCACCAAGGATGATGTTTTAGAATGTCAAAATTTTACTTGGATTTTCTCATCAACAATTTTGTATGGAATGGGCGAGTAAAATTTGATGAAGGTTATCTCTAATGAAAAGTATGCATTAGGTGAGGCAATGTCTACCAAAGGATATATTTACAGCTATGACATTTTGTTATTGGAATGCTTACTAGGAAACAACATGTTTTCTGGAGATCTAAACTTGCACAAGTCGGTGGACCTAGCCTTTCCAAATAGAGTGAATGAGGTAATTGACAACGTTTTTAGCGAGGTGGATGGAGAGAAATTTGAAAAAACTAATGTATACAAATTCCTAATTTATTTTATACAAGTTGGTTTGTTTTGTTAGAAAGATTCACCTAATGAACGACCAACTATGAGAGAGGTGGTAATGGAATTGGAGAGCCTTAGAAATGATTTGGGGGCAAATTTAGTTGCTTCTAGGAGATTAACACAAAGCATGTCTAATTTACTTAGAAATACAAATGCAACAAGGAATGAAACACATGGATCAAATGCCGAGAGTTCTACATTTTAGTTTGTGAAAATTGCAATACTAAGATTTTAATCTTGGCCTTATTCACATTTTTTTTAACTTATAGTTGTTGAAATAAATTTCTATTAGTATTTATATCTATTTGCCATTATTTTCATTATAAAAAATAGATGTTTTGTAACACAATATTATGTGAAATGCGGCTCTATATTTGGTTTAATTTATTATCCATTGATAATGCCAATGCTTTTAATTGTCTAAATATTAATTCCATTCTTTCTTTATTTTTTTATAGAAAAACGATTGTCTAAATATTAATTTCATTCTTTATGTTTCTATAGACAAAAAGATATGATTATAAAAAAGATCGACTATCACTTATAAACGCATATTTATCACTTATAAACACATATTTATCTTAATAAAATGATTTTGACAAAATATTGTCTAAATATTAATTCCATTCTTTATATAAACGCATATTTATCACTTATAAACACATATTTATCTTAATAAAATGATTTTGACAAAATATTGTCTAAATATTAATTCCATTCTTTATGTTTCTATAAACAAAAGGATATGATTATAAAAATTTCATCTATCACTTATAAAGACATATTTATCTTAATGAATTGATTTTGTGAACTATTTTAATAAAAAATAGAAGCTTTTGTAACACAATATTATGTGAAATGCAACTCTACATTTGGTTTAATTTATTATTCATTGATAATGTCAATGTTTTTAATTGTTTAAATATTAATTTCATTCTTTAAGTTTTTGTCGGATATGATTATAAAATTTTTTATATCACTTATAAACACATATTTAGCTTAATGAATTGATTTTGTGAATGCTTTTAATTGTCTAAATATTAATTCCATTCTTTATGTTTTTATATACAAAAGGATATGATTATAAAAAAATGATCTATCACTTATAAACATATATTTAGCTTAATGAATTGATTTTGTGAATGCTTTTAATTGTCTAAATATTAATTACATTCTTTATGTTTCTATATACAAAAGGATATGATTATAAAAAAATAGGTTATCACTTATAAACACATATTTAGCTTAATGAATTGATTTTGTGAACTAGTTTAATTAATTTGTTGATATTACTTTTAATTATTTAAAAAATATTGTAATAGTATTTGTTATCTATTTATAATTAATTTTAATATGAAAATAAATACTTTAACACTTTAATTGTAATGGATGAAAAAACTAAATTTTAATACAATTTATTATCATCATCCAAAATGTTAATATTCATATCCATGAAGTAATCCTCATGGAAAATCACATAGAATTAATTGCATTCTCTTTTCAGCGTAAGTGAATGGATTATTATTTAAAACTCAACTATAAATAGATTGTTTATATTTTCAACAAAAGTTTAATGTTGAAATCATATTTAAATGTGAATTTTCTATTTTCATATATAAATAGATTATTTATATTTTCAACAAAAATTTAAATGTTAAAATCATTTTTTTTTCACACGAAAAAAACAGTTCCATTGTTATTCATAATGAATCAAATGAAACTTCTTATTACAATAATCGAATTTCTAAGTGTAGAAAATTCCAAGTATAGAATATTCTTGATTGTTCAGCTAAAATCTGAGAGTACAATGTTTGTCCTTTTCTTTTTTTCCTTTATAATATTTATGATTTTAGTCACCTTATAAGATTTGTAGTTTGTCTTCTCTAACTATAGATCCATTAAAAAACTCTTCAAAATAAAGCCACCCTGGTTCGTCTTTTAGAGCTTTCTTGGATAGACTGTCAGCTATTTTGTTGAATTGCCTGTGAATGTGCATAAAGTTTAAGGTTTCAAAGCTTTTCTTTAAGTTGCTAATCTTGTCCTTCCAATGGCTAAGGTAAATTATCTCTAGTTTCACTTTGTTACTAATCCAGTCTATAATAACCTTAGAGTCCCCTGCCACCATTAAATTCTTGATAGAGAAATGAGTGGCAAGATAAAGTAGACCCCATAATCCTAGCAACTCATCTTTCATATTGTTCCCTGTGCCACCAGCAAAATGTGCTTGGATGTTGTGTCCAGGAAGGATTTTTAAGTAAATACCTATACCACAAATGTCTGTTGAAGCTGCCCCATCAAAGAAGCCAATGGGGTTATTGTTGAAGAAGGTTGGGTTAAGTAGTATGTCTATTTTATCTTCTTCCTCTTTAGGTAGATGTTCTTGTAATGTGGTGAGAATTTTCTGATAGAGTCCTTGAACATTCTTTGTAAGATTGTCAAACAGAATTATGTTTCTAAATTTCCAAATTTCCCACATAAGCAGAAGGGGAATGTGTTTATGATTTGGTAATTTGAGGAACCAAAATTTGAGGTTTTTTTCAATGGTAGCCTTGTTCCACTCAAATTCAATTCTCAAGGAGGTGAGTATTTGACCCCAAATCATTTGTGTAATCTGGCAGTCCACAAAAAGATGTGTGACTGACTCTTCTGCCTTAAGACATAACGTGCAAACAGAAGGGCCAATTCCTCCACGTTTTTGAAAGTTGATACCTGTGAGTAATCGATCTTCTAAGCATAGCCACAGGAAGCATATGATTTTGACCGCTACCTTCACCGACCAAATAGTTTTGTGCCACCATTGTCCATCATTGCAGTTGGAGGTGTAAAGGATACAATAATATGCTGAACTAGCTGTGACTGTTCCTATAGAATGGTTCCATGACCAATGAAGAAAATATTTTTCTTTGTTGAGTCGAATGCCACTAAGAATTAGTTCCTTAGTGTAAGCATCCCATTCTTGGATGAGTTCTATATTTAATCCCAAAGATCTAGCGCTTAGCCAGCTCTGTAATGGATCGATTGTGTCTTTGTTTCTGGCTTGCGCTAAGCTGTGAATGCCTTGACTGTGTAAGTGTTGTAAGAGCATGTTGGATAGTTGGACGTTACCCTCACATCCAATGTAAGTATCTCTCCCAAGGATGATGCGTTGTCCTGTGCCAACATTCCAAGCCAGCCATCGCTTGATCATTGGTAAAGCTAGCATCAAATTCTGCCATATAGTAGAGGGTGTCTTTCTGTGGTGTATATCCCTATGCAGCCAAGAAGTAGGGTCATTACCTTTTAGATATTTCCCGGTGATGACCTTATTCCAAATATTGTTGCCGAAGAGACCTCTCCAACAGGTTTTGGCTGCCAGTGCAAGAGCAAACCATTCCAAGTGTTTTATGCCCGAACCACCAGCTTCTTTCGGCTTAGCTAAGATTTTCCAGTTAGCTAGGTGATAACCAGAGGTTTTTTTCACTCCTTTCCAAATAAATCTGCTAATCCATAGTTGAATACGGTGGAGGACAAACTTCAAAGCTTTTGCCAGACTAAGCCAAAAGACTGGGATATTGTAGGACTGAAGTTGCTAGAGTGAGTCGGCCTCCCAGGGAAAGCCAACGAAAAGTCCAGCTGTTTATCTTCTTCTCTATTTTTCTGATGAGCCATGACCAATCGCCAATTCTATAACAGTTTGGTTTCAGGAAGAAACCAAGATACTTTAACCCTTGGTCTAGGCAGTCTACCTGAATTTTGTAATCATCAATGAGATAGCTCTTTAAAAGTGGATCTAAATTTTGTGCTATAAATCCAGATTTATGTGTGTTGATGGTGAGACCTATTGCTAAACAGAACTTTGTGAGGAAAATTTTTAGTGTTTTCCAGAAGTCAATGTTGCCGACACCCAGGATGAGGATGTCGTCCACAAATAATAAATGTGAAATATAGATTCCAGATGGTACTTTAAGTCCTTTGAAAGTCCCCGTTTCAACTACCTTGTTGATCATTCTACTAAGTACCTCAATGACAAGAAGGAAAAGAAATGGTGACAATGGACAGCCTTGTCGGAGTCCCTGTTGGCAGCGAAAAAAATCTGTTGGGTTTCCATTCACTAGCACTGTCGTATTGACCGATGTTATACATCCCATAATCCAAGATTTATTTAATCTGTCCAGTCCTATCTAGTCCAGTAACAAAAGGAGATATTTCCATCTTACACTGTCATAGGCTCTTTTCAGATCAAGTTTTAGGATGACTGCGTTCATTTTTTTTAACTTGGCTGAGTGTAGACTTTCCTGGGTTATACCTGTTATCGCTCAGTTTGTAGTCTAGGTCAGGTAGCTTAAAAGTAAAGGTCAAACTGGCGTAACAGGAGCTTCCCCACCCACTGTCACCTCGATGGGGGGCTCTTTCTATTTAGGGTGGCTAATCCCAAGGGAGACGTCCCTAGGTAATCTGGAGAGTTGAAGGAAAAGGGTCAAGGGATTAAGGCTCAAGAGGTTAAAGTAGGTTTTCCCTTCACAGATTACCGCCAAGAAGATAGTCAAAGAAAAGATAAACCACGAGATAGGCACCTGTTTGCGAGACAAGGCAACAATAAAGCTAAAATGTGCAACAGTGGTTAGTACTTCATGAATTAATGACTATCAATATTTGATATACAAGAGCATGAATGGTAGTAATTATTGACGAAGTCAATGATTGCAAAAATGACTATTACTTATAATATAACTTCTCAATAATACTGGAAATGATATAGTATCCAATGTATACAATCAATCCTTGAATTATCACAACACATTAAAATATGCTCACATACAAAGGTTGTTGCATCACTATACTTGCTAGAGGGTAACGTCAACTTTTTTCTAGGTTAGTTTGCTAGACAATGAGGTGGACGTTTTGCAAAATAGGCCAATGAAATTTATCTACACATCAAAGTCTATCATTTCATGACATAGCCGCAACTTTTTATACTATCCAAGAGCTTAAACCAGGCATGACGTCATCATAAGTCTAGGGTTAGTTAGGGTTTGAAATTTAAGAAGTTTAAAAGTGTTGTTTTGACACAAGAATCTCAACGTTGGAGTTCTAGACTAGTTCCTTAGGGTATAATGGAGTCAAGGAGCAAGGCTAAAGTCTCGGGAGAATCTAAATTCAAGGACAAGAGAGTTAGGCTTTCTAGTGCTGCCATGGCAGGGCCACAAAGTCAAAACCCTAAGGGGAGGAGGCTCATTCCGGTGTTACTTAAGCAAGGCCTCATGCTCCTCCCTCTTTCCTTAAAAATCCTTGGCAAAAAATGGCTAGCTTCAAAACATAAATCTAGGGATGAAAAGTGTTGCAAAGACAAGGCCTTTCAAACCCTAAAGGTTGAAACCCTAGGTGTAAACTCAATTAGGCCTAGGACGTCTTCCTTCTTCAATTTATTCTTCAAAACTAACTCCGAAGAAGGGGAATTAGTGTAGCAATGGCTAGGCTATATTCTCCTTAATCAATGGAAAAAACAAGTCTTCTATCATGGGGACATGAAGCAAGGACCTACTTGTGTGCTTGCTACCTAGGGTTTCAATGATTAAGCAAAATAATAACAATGTAACCATAAAAGTAAGAGATTTAACCTACAACCATTCAATTAAGAAGTTTTGCATGAGAAATACACTTACAAATCAATGAAGAGCTTATCAAACCCTAGTTGTAAACCTTCCAATGATAGAAAACACCATAAACATGCCAAGAACGATTCTCCACAAGAGTAGTGCCTCAAATCCAAGAGAAAATACCAAGACAAAAGACTAAAAATGATTCTCTCACAAGAGAGTGAGTTTTGTTATGTCTAAAATGAGGCTCAACGTCCTCTATTTATACCAATCTTATGACCTTTAATTACAAAAATAGGTCATTAAAGCAGTCGACAAGGCTGACTAACAATATTACACTGTTTTTCACATTAGATGCTAAAAATGTCATAATTATGAGCTAAAAGGGAGACGTCAGGGCCCTCTGAGGGAGAAGTTGGCCCTTTTTGGGCAAGATCAGCATCCAAGAAGAAAAACGTTGGCCCGTCTGGGGCTCCTGCAAGCTACCACACGTGCCAAATGACCCAGCACACTGCCACACGCTCTAGAAAACGTCCAACTACCTCAGGTGACGTCCTGTCCATCGAAAGCAATCGTCCCATCTACAGTGGGTGATCCCCCCTAGGCCGGGCTCTGCCATGGTGTCCTGGTGGAACGTCCTTCTGTCTTCTTCATGCAATGGCTCGTCACGATGTTGTCCTGCCTCTGCCATCCCAGCAACCATCTGATGGGCTCTTCAGCCCCATGGAGGTCCGAACTAATCATATCCCCATCTGTACCGGTCCACTGGTACCTGTCCGCCGGGTATGGTCTTGCACATCAAAGACTATGCCCTCCATGGGCTCATCAGTCCTCGGGATCATAGCAATGAAAATCATATTTCATCATTAAAGTTATCAAATACATGCATGAAATCCCTAACATATCATCTAAGAGCTCAAAGACATTACATAGATCTACTATACAAAGCTGAAGAAACCGACAGAATAACCTATTGGGCTAATACCCACAAGATAAGGAAAGTTTCCTCAGAAGATCATTCAATCCATGTTTTATGAGGTGATATGGTTTAGGGATGTCCAGTCACAGTAAGACCAAGGGCAGGTGTTGTCTGTGGGTACCTTTGTAGGAGGCGAGATGTACCCGTCATGGATGCATTTTTTCCAAGCCCTTTATTGCCTTTATCTTTTTATTTATTGCTTTTCTCTCTTTTTTACTTCAAGGTCTGACCAGAGGACACTGCCTTGGCTTGGTGACCAGAGCTGACAGTGTTACCCACTGGTATCTTCACAGAGATGATAGGGTTGGCTCGTGATGAGACCTCCTTTCCCTTGGCCATGCAACCAAAGGTCACTGCCCTGGCGTGGTGACCAGATGATGGCAATGTCATACTGTTGGATACCTATGAACATAAGGGGTCGGCTCGTGATGAGACCTCCCATCCTCTTGGTTAGGTCTTGTTTTATTATTTTTCTTAGGGTCCCTTTAGTTTCTTATCGAGAGGCTTTTTATTGCCTTCTTGGGGATCCCCTGGGTGAAGCATCTCTAGGTTTTATTTCCTATGGATTTTATCTTTTACCAACTACTTTTACCCCCTGGGCCTTTAGCCCCTTCTTCCCACAAGACAAAGTGTAACCCTCAAAGGTCATCCTAATGGTCGGACTAGGGGAATGGGATAGATGTGCAGGATATAAGATGTAAAATGATAAAATGTTGGGAGCGGACAATGGCTCTGCAAATCCCCCTTGGTGGCTAACCAAAACCCATTAACATCAACTTGCGAAGTCACCCCATCAATCACCCCAACAATGGTCAAGTGGATTAGTGTAAGGTCCAAGCAGTCATCAGAAATGAAAGGAAGCTAATGCATATATAAGAGGGTTATAACAATCAAATATGACACATACCATGATACCTTGGACCAATTACCTCATGGAGCAAGAGTCCTCTCCGATACAAGTCCAAGCCGGTGGTGATGGAAGCTGTTGCTGCCCAATAGGACAAGTCTGGCAAAGAGGAAGAAAGATGGGCCCTCCAGGGCCATGCTCAGGTCAATCCTGCTCTCGGTACTTCATGTATAGGACTTGTGGGCCTCGAGACATGATCTCCTAGTTATCCCTAGATATCGGGGATAACATCTGGCTCCAACTCGGGGACATGTGCTAACCGTAGAGCACATGAGAACCTCAACAATCTCTAGCATAAACCTGTAGACCTGCTCACACTTGACAAGAAAGCATCAGCGACAAAAGCTGGGGTGGTATTGCCACCCCACAAAATAATACATGTATACATATGAGATAAAACAATCAAGATGCATATATAAGGGAAACAAACAATTAATGAAGACGGTATAATACACGAAAATTCCTACCTACTCATACTTACCTGTAAGGTCATGTCCCACCACCCTGGTGGGGTTTGAGGAGGTGTCCGCTGATGGGTAATGGGCGCCTTCTTCCTTTTAAGGTGGACAAGTAATAAGAGTTATCTACCAATTCCATTTTGACCTTGAAGGGTCCGAGCCATGATTGTATACTTCCCTTTACATTAGTAGGCTCTCCTTTCTGAATATCCCACATCCATACTAACTCTCCCTCCTTATATTTTCGGATCTTGTGTTTTTCATCTCCTTGAACAACCCTAGTGTATTGTACTGAGGGAGGTGGGTGGGCTTCTGGAGTAAAGGTTTCCTACTGGGACGGATGTATCTTCACATCGTCTTCATTCTTTGGTCTTTTCAGTATTTTCACCGTCCCTACTTCTTTACTTTGAAATTGGTCTAGAAGTTGTTGATATTCTTCTTTCTTGGGCCAATCAATCTGGTCAAAGTCTTCTTCCGTAGTAAAGGGCATGTCTTTTGGAGAGTATTCTTGAAGAGTTTGTATCACATCTTTTTGCGTTTCATTCTCAGTAGGGGCAACATCATGTACGTGAGTTCCAGTTAATGGCACATTGAGAAATCATCCAGTTGTCCCATCCTTCAAAGGAAATCGTAGAAAGGTGAGATCCATCTCAAGGGACCCGCCTATCATTGCACCAAACTTCCTAAACAAAAGCATTCCCCACACATCCAGGACATCAACAACTATAATATCTATTCGGACTATCTTCTCGGGGAATTCCTTCAGTTGTACTTCGATATTTTCAATTACACCATGTGTGGGTATAGCTTTGGATTCAAATCCACACACATTTCTGTAAGGTCTGGTTACCTTCAGGCCCATCTGCTGCATGACTTTGAGAGACATCATATTTGCACCAGCACCTGTATCCAGCATGCAGTTGTTGAGACATTTATTGTTCATTGTGAGAGTCATGAAGAAAGGAGGATTTTCACCGTAGTGGATTCTGAAATGATTTGCTTGTAACATAATTGGGGGCTCCATAGGCTCAGTCATTCCTGAAAAGAAGTTGTTGAAGCGTTCTTTAATAGAAGGGATCTTAATGGCTTCTTTTAGAGGAACATTCACATGCATTTTTGACAAAGCTCCTTCAAGGTCAAAGTCAAGGGTAATCTTGTCGGCTTTGTGATTTTTAGGAGGAGGAACTTCAGAAGATTTTGACTGATCATTCATAGATTGGCTTGGGTTCCTTCTCCGATACACTTGGACTTCCTGCTTCTTTAGCTTCTCTCGTGATTCCTGATCCAAATTGTTGATTATAGCTAACCTTGTTGCTCGGGCTGCTTCCTTCAGGGCTTGTTTATGTTCTTCATCAGTGATGTTTATCCGAGGGAAATCTGAGAAGCAGTCAAAGTTGTTGACTTGTTGCTGGCTAGCATTATAAGGACACTCATTCTCCCAATGTGCTTCACTTCACTCCAGACACCAAGGGTTTGCATCAACAGCATTAGCAGAGGCCAGTGTATTTGGGACTTCATTTTCATTCTTCGATTTGTAATTTTGATTCCCCTTTTGGAAAGGCCCTTTGAATGGCGGTCTAGGTGCCTGGGTCTGGGACTTTTCAAATCTCACGATCTGGTTCATCATTTCCTCTTGATTATTCATAATGCTATCTACTGAAGCTTGTAGCTTATTAATAATGGTGCACAGATCCGAAGTAGGCTTAGCATTGTGTACTATCTTATGCTTGACATCTATCTTCCCCCTAGGGTTGGCAAAAGGCTCAATCTTGGATGAGAGAAGATTTCCTTCAATCTTTGTTGCAAGCTCTTGGGATTCTTGGATGGATTGAGGGTCTTTGTCTCTGAGGAGATACCCTAATTGGCCATTGAAAGATCTAGTATAAATGTGAACAAGATATTCATTTTTCGGATGATGGCTTGGGGGAATTCGTTGTAGTAAAGCTTCGAATCTGGTATGAAACTCCCGAATGGATTCATTCTCATGTCTGGAAATGTTATTCAGTCGGGTGAGCAGCATGTTCGGGTCTTCCTTGATGCCCCACCTTCTGAGGAAGATTTCTTCAAGTCTATCCATGGTATTAATACTTCCATCAGGTAGGCCAAGATACCAACGTCTTGCAGCATCATAGAGAGTAGCTGAGAAGAGCTTCATGACCAAGTCTTCAGCATCATCACTAATGGGGTGAAGCTGAAAGAATGCCCAGAAGCTACTCATATGCTCTTCGGCACTAATAGCATCAGTGCCGGTAAACTTAGGCAACCACTTCTCATATTTAGGTGGCACTTGCCTAGGGTAACCAGGTATGGATGACATGTCTAAAGGCTTGAACAAGGTAGATGACCATTGCCTTTGATTGTTGACTGGGTTTGTAGTATCGGTCTGAGAAGTAGACATGTTTAGAGGAAGTCTTTTTCCAAAAAGTGACTTGACAACAGGTGAATTACCAGGAGGCTTCCTTCTGAAAGCTAGAGGAGGGTTATTGAACCTCCTTTTGGTTTGTGGAGTCGCCAGATATTTTTCCTGAAACTACTAAAGAAATAGGGGGAAAAGTTGTAGTGGAGTCGCTAGGTAAGCTTGTAAGAAAGGATCTCTGAGGCAAGGCTTAGCAAAGGTTTTGCAGTTGAGGAAGATTGACTCAGTGTTCCCTGGCAACAATGCCAAAATGTTATCACTCAGTTTGTAGTCAAGGTCAGGTAGCTTAAAAGTAAAGGTCAAACTGGCGTAACAGGAGCTTCCCCACCCACTGTCACCTCGATGGGGGGCTCTTTCTATTTAGGGTGGCTAATCCCAAGGGAGATGTCCCTAGGTAATCTACGGAGTTGAAGGAAAATGGTCAAGGGATTAAGGCTCAAGAGGTTAAAGTAGGTTTTCCCTTCACAAATTACCGCCAAGAAGATAGTCAAAGAAAAGATAAACCACGAGATAGGCACCTGTTTGCGAGACAAGGAAACAATAAAGCTAAAATGTGCAACAGTGGTTAGTACTTCATGAATTAACGACTATCAATATTTGATATACATGAGCATGAATGGTAGTAATTATTGACGAAGTCAATGATTGCAAAAATGACTATTACTTATAATATTACTTCTCAATAATACTGGAAATGATATAGCATCCAATGTATGCAATCAATCCTTGAATTATCACAACGCATTAAATATCATTAATATGCTCACATACAAAGGTTGTTGCGTCACTATACTTGCTAGAGGGTAACGTCAGCTTTTTTCTATGTTAGTTTGCTAGACAATGAGGTGGACGTTTTGCAAAATAGGCCAATGAAATTTATCTACACATCAAAGTCTATCATTTGATGACCTAGCCGCAACTTTTTATACCAACCAAGAGCTTAAACCAGGCATGATGTCATCATAAGTCTAGGGTTAGTGAGACGTTAAGGTTAGTTAGGGTTTGAAATTTAAGAAGTTTAAAAGTGTTGTTTTGACACAAGAATCTCAACGTTGGAGTTCTAGACTAGTGCCTTAGGGTATAATGGAGTCAAGGAGCAAGGCTAAAGTCTCGGGAGAATCTAAATTCAAGGACAAGAGAGTTAGGCTTTCTGGTGCTGCAATGGCAGGGCCACAAAGTCAAAACCCTAAGGGGAGGAGGCTCATTTTGGTGTTCTTTAAGCAAGGCCTCATGCTCCTCCCTCTTTCCTTAAAAATCCTTGGCAAAAAATGGCTAGCTTCAAAACATAAATCTAGGGATGAAAAGTGTTGCAAAGACAAGACCTTTCAAACCCTAAAGGTCAAAACCCTAGGTGTAAACTCAATTAGGCCTAGGACATCTTCCTTCTTCAATTTATGCTTCAAAACTAACTCAAAAAAAGGGGAATTAGTGTAGCAATGGCTAGGCTATATTCTCCTTAATCAATGGCTAAAACAAGTTTTCTATCATGGGGACATGAAGCAAGGACCTACTTG
>JASDQU010012467.1:275326-286650 GCA_032191745.1 Picea mariana
TCAATTAAGAAGTTTTGCATGAGAAATACACTTACAAATCAATGAAGAGCTTATCAAACCCTAGTTGTAAACCTTCCAATGATAGAAAACACCATAAACATGCCAAGAATGATTCTCCACAAGAGTAGCGCCTCAACTCCAAGAGCAAATACCAAGACAAAAGACTAAAAATGATTCTCTCACAAGAGAGTGAGTTTTGTTATGTCTAAAATGAGGCTCAACGTCCTCTATTTATACCAATATTATGACCTTTAATTACAAAAATAGGTCATTAAAACAACCGACAAAGCTGACTAAGAATAATACACTGTTTTTCACATTAGATGCTAAAAATGTCATAATTATGAGCTAAAAGGGAGACATCAGGCCCCTCTGAGGGAGACATTGGCCCTTTTTGGGCAAGATCAGCATCCAAGAAGCAAAATGTTGGCCCCTCTGGGGCTCCTACAAGCTACCACACATGCCAAATGACCCAGCACACTGCCACATGCTCCAGAAAATGTCCAGCTGCCTCAGGTGATGTCCTGTCCATCGAAAGCAATCGTCCCATCTGCAGTGGGTGATCCCCCCTAGGCCGGGCTCTGCCATGGTGTCCTGGTGGAACGTCCTTCTGTCTTCTTCATGCAATGTCTCGTCACGACATTTTCCTACCTCTTCCATTCCAGCAACCATCTGATGGGCTCTTCAGCCCCATGGAGGTCCGAACTAATCATATCCCCATGTGTACCGATCCATTGGTACCTGTCTTCCAAGTATGGTCCTACATATCAAAGACTATGCCCTCCATGGGCTCATCAGTCCTCAGGATCATAGCAATGCAAATCATATTTCATCATTAAAGTTATCAAATACATGCATGAAATCCCTAACATATCATCTAAGAGCTCAAAGACATTACACAGATCTACTATACAAAGCTGAAGAAACCAACAAAATAACCTATTGGGCTAATACCCACAAGATAAGGAAAGTTTCCTTAGAAGATCATTTAAACCATGTTTTATGAGGTGATATGGTTTAGGGATGTCCAATCACAGTAAGACCAAGGGCAGGTGTTGTCTGTGGGTGCCTTTGTAGGAGGCGATCTGTACCCATCATGGATGCATTTTTTCCAAGCCCTTTATTGCCTTTATCTTTTTATTTATTGCTTTTCTTTCTTTTTTACTTCAAGGTTTGACCAGAGGACACTGCCTTGGCTTGGTGACAAGTGCTGACAGTGTTACCCACTGGTATCTTTGCAGAGATGATAAGGCTAACTCTTGATGAGACCTCCTTTCCCTTGGCCATGCAACCAAAGGTCGCTGCCCTGGCATGGTGACCAAATGATGGCAATGTCATATTGTTGGATACCTATGAACATAATGGTTCGGCTCATGATGAGACCTCCCATCCTCTTGGTTAGGTCTTGTTTTATTATTTTTCTTAGGGTCCCTTTAGTTTCTTATCGAGAGGCTTTTTATTGCCTTCTTGGGGATCCCCTGGGCAAAGCATCTCTAGGTTTTATTTCCTATGTCTTTTATCTTTTACCAGCTACTTTTACCCCCTGGGCCTTTAGCCCCTTCTTCCCACAAGAAAAAGTGTAAACCTCAAATGTCATCCTAATGGTCAGACTAGGGGAATGGGATAGATGTGCGGGATATAAGATGTAAAATGATAAAATGTTGGGAGTGGATGATGGCTCTACAAATCCCCCTTGGTGGCTAACGAAAACCCATGAACATCAACTTGCTAAGTCACCCCATAAATCACCCCAACAATGGTCAAGTGGATTAGTGTAAGGTCCAAGTAGCATCAGAAATGAAAGGAAGCTAATGCATATATAAGAGGGTTATAATGATCAAATATGACACATACCATGATACCTTGGACCAATTACCTCATGGAGTAAGAGTCCTCTTCGATGCAAGTCCAAGCCGGTGGTGATGGAAGCCACTTCTGCTCAACAGGACAAGTCTAGCGAAGATGAAGAAAGATGGGCCCTCCAGGGCCATGCTCAGGTCAATCCTGCTCTCTGTACTTCATGTCTAGGACCTATGGGTGTCGAGACATGATCTCCTAGTTATCCCTAGATATCGGGGATAACAATATCCACTGCATAAAAAATGAGTCGATCCTTTAGAAACCCAAACTGTTTCGAAGAGATACACTTTGCTAGAGTGTCTTTCAAGCGGTTAGCTATAGTTTTTGAGATGACTTTGTACATGAAATTGCATAGTGCAATGGGTTGGAAATCATTAAAGTTGACAAGTTTACTAGATTTTGGAATTAGGCTGAGGAATGTGGCATTTAGTGCTACATGAATCTTCCCTGTGAGGCGTGATTCTTCAACCGCGTTAAGCATATCCATTCCCATAATCTCAAAAAAATGTTTAAAAAAATCCTAGGTCCATCCACCTGGACCAGGGATTTTGTCCTTGGGCATTTTGTCAATAGTGTCTTTTAGCTCCTCGAGAGTGACGGGTTTCCCGAGATTCTGGTTTTCTAACTCAGTGAAGATGCACGGGACTGTCTGTAAAACCTCATACTGGACGTCTATATTTTCTGACTAAGAAGATTGGAATTGTGTTATGTAATGTTGGAAAGCCATCGAGTGTAACTCCCAGTCGGTTATGGCTGCGTTACCATCATCATCTGTCATATCCCAAATAGTATTGTGGTTGCGCCTCTATGAAGCATATTTTTGGAAAAAACTTGTATTCTTATCTCCCTTTTCAATCCATATCGCCCTGCTGCGGAGACACCATGTAGCTTCTTCATGTGCTAGTATTTTATTTTTCTTTTGGGTCAGTTCCTGTAGGAGGTCTATATCCTCTGCATTGAAGATGTGAGACAGATTATTGTGAAAAAGGGTTTCTATATGTTCCTCCACCTGTACCAGGTCAGCCTTCATAGCCTGTTGTTTCTTTACTTGCCAGAATATAACTTTCTGTTTTAGATATTTGAGTTTCTCTATGAGCAGTAGGATTGCCGAAGTGTTTGACCAGTCCAACATTTCTGCTCAAGTTTTTTTGACAAAAATATTAAAACTTTGATCACCTATCCACGAGCAATTGAACTTAAAAGGAGCTGTTGTAACTCGTTGTGGGCCTTCGATTGAGAGACAAATCGGATGGTGATCTGAGATTGTAGAAGGCTCAACCCAAGACCTGAAGTGAAGACGATCATTTATCAACTTTGAATCTATCAGGAACCTGTCAAGTCTTTTGGCAATACCATTAACCCCTGTTCTGTTGTTCCTCTATATGGGAGAAAGGATCGAAGGTTGGAGGTCAATGAGCCCTGCTCTATGGAAAAGAGAATAAAAAGAAACAACTTTTTGGTCCATCCTTGTAGAAGTACCCCACACTTCTTGAGTAGAAAGGTTCAAGTTTAGATCACCACCCAATATGAGGTTTTCCTCATGTAGGATTCCAGAGTCAAAGAGTTTTTGCCAAAAGGCCTCTCGATTGTTGTGGGGGCCATAACAGTTTAAGAGTTTAAAGGAAGTAGAAGAGAAAAGAAGCTTACCTTCAATGGAAATCCCTGTCGAAATGCCAAAGGCTTTTAAGTCAGTAACATCCGGGTTCCAGCTTGTAAGCAGGCCTCCAGATCGACCTATGGAATCTACTGCAGCAACAGCCTAGTGTGGGAGACATTTCAAGAAAAGTGATTTTTCCTTGTCACTACTGACCAAGGTTTCTTGTAAAAATACAATGTCTGGTTTGATCTTTGTGAATAATATTTTGAGGGAAGCTAGCTTGGTGGGGTTTCCAAACCCATGAAGATTTAAAGAAAGGATGATCATTAAGTAACAGGTTTGATCGGCAAGGCTGCTCTAAGTGTCAATGAAGTAGAAGAGGAAGGACCACAATCAGTAGAGAGGTCAATTGAAGGGGCCATGATTGATGAAGGGAGGCTAGCGAGTCCTCCCTCTACAGAACCAGGGGGTTTTTTAGGGAATCTGGACCGGTTTTTTCTGATAGTGACATTTGATCGATCGGGTGGGAGAGGGGTGGAAGATAGTGTAATCTCAAGGGGAATAGGAGAGAGTGGAAGGATTGAAAGAGTGGTGGGAGTGGATTGTTTGATGGAAGTTCTAGGAAAAGAGGGAATTAGTGTTGTCTGAGGAGGGGTTTGGGTGGATGGGGTGTTTGAATGTTGAGTAGGATCGAGGGAAGGTGTGGAAGTGTCATTTGGTATGTGTTGTGGGGAACAAAGGGGTGTGGTGGTGGTGGTGGGAGAGGGTGAGGGAAGGGGAAGGGAGGGTTCCAATTTGTCCATAAGCAAACTCCAGAAAACTTCAAAGATTTCCCTAACCCAGGCTTCATTATCTTTGAGGTGTTTGAGTTCATCCTCTGAAAGTTTGTGAAAAAAGGTAGGGAATAGGTCTCGCATCTTGCAGAGGAAGGAGTCTTGATCCTGGGGGAGAGAGGGGGAAGGTTCAATGTGTCTCAGGGGAGAAGTTGGTTGGTTGAATTTGGCGGAAGAGTAGTTATTTTTTAAGTGTCCTGCTTGCCAATAGAGGTGGCATCTAAATGGTTCTCTCCAATAATCAAGGACCTGTATGAAATAATGTTCTCCCACTCTGATTTCAAGGGTATCCAGCAGACCTAGATCAGTGTAAAATTCGACTAAGACCCAAGCTTCCCTTTTATTTGACCATTTGAGGGAGCGCTTGTCAAAAAAAATGAACTTTCTTGCAGTGTTAGCAACCGTCTCCAGGATAGGAGGTGTCCACAGTTCTAATGGAAAATCTGGCATAATCATCCAAAGCCATCTTTTGTCGAAGGAGCTTTTAAGAGGATGGAAACCTGGAGTCCACTAATTTAGCATGAGTACACCTCTGTCCAAGATCCAGGGGGTCGAAAGTATCTGCTGTAGATCTTCTTCAGAGAGGAAGTGGAAGATGAGCCATTGATTAGAAAGTTGGCTTATTCTTGGACTGTAACCAAGGATTGGTTTCTAGCAGTCCTGAACCCAACGATAAAGGCGATTTTTATTCATATTCAGGTAGTAGAACTTCCCTACAAGCGCTTGCTTGGCAAGGCTGGTGACCCTGACCTTTGTTAGTTCCTGCCCAAGAGAGCAGACCAAAGTGGTTTGTTTCACCTTCCATCTTTTTTGCTTTTGATTCGAGCGGCCCAATGCTCCAGCTTGTCTATTATGTCCTACACCTCTTTGTGGGATGGGTAATCGAGAATGGAAAAGTGATGAGGTCTTCGAGGGTATTTCAGGCCTAGGTGGAGGGGGCTGTGTAGAAAAAGTGGAGAAAGTGGCGGTGGTAGAAATAGTTTGTGCAGGAGAGGGTGGTTCGATCGTGGGGGAAGAGATGTTCGAAGGAAGTCGTGAGCAATCATGGAGGAATTGATAGGTCTTGTCGCTCTGAAAGAGGTTATCTTGGACCCAAATATTATCATCATTTGCCCAGGACAGGTCAATGTGATTTACCATGAGGATGAAAAGGTGTAGGCTACGAGGAAGCCAAAGAAATACAGTCCTGGTCAACTGAGCGATGGACTTTTCTTAGTCTCAATCGGTCTGGAAAACTAGAAAACCAAGGTGAGGAAAAAAGGAACGCAGTTCTCATTCATCCATCTGCACAGGAGTAATGA
The DNA here is from genome assembly GCA_032191745.1 of Picea mariana. Classification (NCBI taxonomy): domain Eukaryota; kingdom Viridiplantae; phylum Streptophyta; class Pinopsida; order Pinales; family Pinaceae; genus Picea; species Picea mariana. The sequence goes on from JASDQU010012467.1 coordinate 280,918, forward strand.
TCCTATGGTAGCAGGTTTGGATCACTGAAACCAGATCATCGTTCTCTAAAAGTGAAATCCCAAAAGCTCAAATAACAGTTTCTGGAACAAACTGCATGGAGCTGGAGGAGGTACCAGGGAGAGCCCGAGGGAAATTCTACTAAAAAGTTTTCTCCTAGAAGCAACGCTTCTCAATGGCTCATCCAGATCTGGGAGTTTAGAGTGCTGCAGAGGAAAGGGTTATGGAGCCTTGTAAACACTAAGACATCAAAGAGAGGATTTCCATCCAACAACATCTTTGCATTCTTTTTCCATCTTCTACCGGTTCCATATCTAATAAGGGCGGACGCGTGCTTCTCTAAGTTCAAATATAACAAGGAACATACACATACCTTCACAATCGACCCAATAGCAGGTCTGTAGCCTAAAAATATCTTTTCCACTTCTGCAGTCGAAAACTGATCAGCAAGGTCAGTTCCGTTCAGATCGGCGTCCGGTCCCTTCGCACAATCTCTGGTCCAAAAGATCGATACTTCTTGAGCATCTACTAAAAAACTTTCTCCTAGAAGCAGCGCTTCTCAATAGCTCTTCCAGATCTGGTAGTCTAGAGTGTTGTAGAGGAAGTGGTTTTGGATCCCTTCACAATCGTTCCAATAGCAGATCTGTAGCCTAAAAATATATTTTCCACTTCTGCAGTCGAAAACTGATTAGCATGGTCAGATCCATTCAGGTCGGCCTCAGGTCCCTTCTCACATACTCTGGTTCAACAGATCGAGGCTTCTTGGGCATCTACTAAAAATCTTTCTCCTAGTATCAGTGCTTCTCAGTGGCTCATCCAGATCCAATAACAAATTTGTAGTCTTTTTTCTTTCTTCTACCTATTTAGGACTAGCAAGGAGGACGTATGCTACTCTATACTCTTCATTCGTTAAGCCTATTTCGTGGGGTTTTCCAACCAATAGTAGAACTGCTTCCTTTTTCCTTCAGCTGTCGGATTCAGATCGGCTTCCAGGGATCTAGTGTACTACCGAGTGGTTATTGATCTCTGCTTTCTCTATGACTACAAGTCGCAGATCCAGTTCCAAATAGAGGTGTGGTCAATGGATCATCATTTTCCATGGAGTCAAAGGCCGCTCTGAAGGGAAAGCCTTTGACAGGCCGCTCTGAATGTTTTTTTAACTTGTGGTGGCTTCTGCGCCCACGTTCCATTTGTCCATGGTAGTGGCCCTCTCCTCTTCTGGTTCTCCACTGGTTTCCATTTGTAAATGTGATTTTTCTATTTTCATATAAATCTAATTGATGACCCATCATTGTATTCTTTAAATATACAATGTGATCAATTTAAAATTTGAATATAAGTAATTTGTATATATTATATACAACAAATATTTAGATGTTAGTTCCAACTTCCCATTTTAAATATATATTTTTTAATTTTCGCATAAATCAAATTAAAGAACTATCAATGAATTTTATTGTGTTATTAGTTTTGGATGTCCTCAATTCGTCATAGATTAGTTAAGTTTTGACTAAAAATATTTTTCAACCATCCAATATTGTACATAGGACAAATAAAATAATTATTTTTTTACAATGTAGAGATTCGTCTAGATTTTTATATAAATTATATAAGCTAAATTTTATAACCTAGATTTTAAGTTTTGATATAAGATAAATAAAATATATATATATTTTTTTTATGAATTTTATTGTGTTATTAGTTTTGGATGTCCTCAATTCATCATAAAGGATTAGTTAAGCTTTGACTAAAAACATTTTTCAACCTTCCAATATTATACATAGGACAAATAAAATAATTATTTTTTTACAATATTTAAATTACTTTTATAATGATGCTAAGTTCGAATTTTTATTGAATAGATTCTTATATAAATTATAACCTAAGTTTTGATATAGTCCATCTTCTTATATACCTAATGATGCTAATAGGTTCGAATTCTTATTGCATAGATTCTTATATAAATTATAACCTAAGTTTTGATATAGTCCATCTTCTTATATACCATAAGTTTTATGTTTTTTAAATACATTAAAACTTTAAATACATTAAAATGATTTGTCTTGTAGTGAATTAAATATTTTGCTTTATCTTTTTTAAATATATTAAAATGATTTGTCTTGTCGTAAATTAAATATTTTGCTTTATCATCTTTAAATATGTTAAAATGATTTGTCTTGTAGTGAATTAAGTCTTTTGTTTTATCAATGCACAACCTTCAAGGAAATTTCAATGCACACCTAAGTTTTATGTTTTAATTTCAATGCACACCTAAGTTTTATGTTTTTTAATCTTTTGCTTAAGTTTTATGTTTTTTAAATATATTAGTTTTATGTTTTTAAAGTTTTAAGTTTTTTAATCTTTTGCTGGATCAATGCTTAAGTTTTATGTTTTTTAAATATATTAGTTTTATGTTTTTTAATCTTTTGCTTGATCAATTTCAATACACATCTAAGTTTTATGTTTATCAATTTCAATGCATACCTAAGTTTTATGTTTTTTAAATATATTAAATTTCAATACACACAAGTAAATTTCAATGCACTATTTCTTCTTGCCAAAACCCTATTCTCTTTCGATGTACTATTTCTGCTTGCCAAAACGCTATCCTCACCACCTTATTGTAGTGATTGCAAAACTATACAATCATAAATATGAATCCAATACATATTACCTTCTAGATAACGGAGCAAATTGTGGTATGGTAGGTGTGAACCTCTCCACTTCTAGCAAACCAAAAGGACTATGCCCAACCAAATGAGAGCTATATGGATAGCAATATGAACTACCGAATGAGAGCTATATGGATAACAATATGAACTACCAAATTCAAAGTTGTTGAAGTCAAATCCATCACTACCCCTTATGATCGAAATTGTTTTTTGTGATCAAAATTGTTTTCTGTTGAAGAAGAATCTACTCTGAATAACCTGCTACATATTACCTTCTAGATAGAGAAGCTACCTCTACCTTCCCGACAGATTACCTTCTCGATAGAGAAGCTATCTCTACCTTCTCGATGGAGAAGCTTCCCCTTCAATGCTCATATCGGCAGGCCACCTCCTGCTCTGGAGTGGATTACAAAGTGGTAAGATCTTCGTTATACTATTTGTGATAAGATCTATTTGTGGTAAGCTCTATATAGCTCTCTGTTATACTATACTATTTAGACCATTAAAAGAAAAAAAAAATTAAAAAAAAAAAACATTTAGACCATTAAAAAAAGAAAAATTAAAAAAAAATACACAATAATTTAGATTCAAAGATTCAAATTTATTTTAAGAAAAAAAAAAATTAATATTGTATTAGTTTCATTTCATCCTTGGAAATGAAAAATTTTACCATAGGCTCTGAAAATTTCTATTTATCTAGTATATGATATCATTGGTTCTGAGAATTTCTATTTATCTAGTATATGATATCATTGGCTCCTATTTGATTCATTATCTCTACAAACCCTTACAAAAAAAGAGCATTAACTCAAGGGAAAAGGAGTCTTTGGGGTTTGCATTTTATATAGAATAAGAAAGTGGGCGCGTTGTTGATTCGGTAGTGCAATGAAGGTTACAATAGGTTAGTAAGGGGCCAACCCAGCTTATTTAAACCAAATCATACGCTTGTAACTGCTATCCAAAAGTTAAACCAGAAATTTCAAAAACTTACCGGGAAACATTAGTTCTACATGATCGGGAACTAAGGCGGCCTGCAGAAGTTGATTCAGTAGTGCAATGAATGTTACAAGTGCATGTCAGGTTTATAAGTAAGGGGCCAACGCAACTTATTTAAACCAAATCATATGCTTGTAACTGCTATCCAAAAGTTAAATCCGAAATTTCAAAAACTTACACGGAAAACTCAGTTCTACGCGATCTGGACCTAAGGCGGCCTACAGAAGAAAAACTCACAGGATCCTTTCAACATACAGACATAGGATGAAACAATAATTAAACCTGAAATTTCAAAACCAATTATAGGGAATTTAAGGATGGAAATGATGCAAGCCAGTTCTTCTTACATGAACAAATCCAGAGACTTTGTGATTATCAAGAGTTGTATAATCGTTCCTCATCATCTTTGTGAGACTACTATTCATGTTTATTGTCTTTAATGGAACGAATAGAACAATTATTGGTTAAATGCATGCATTGGGAGGAAATAGACGGAGATTGCACTAAGCGGAGATATAAAAAACAATAAAGAAGTATCCGGAAACAAAGTCACTAGAAACGACACCAGTGTGGCATTTAAACTTAGTTCAACCTCAACAACATCACTCAGGGTTTGAACCTCCATGAAATTTACAAATAACACAAAACCTGAATGAAATTTAATGTGGCCTTCTAAGCCAATCCCTGTTTACGGTCTCTAATAAACGATTGGACTGACTACTAGTTAAATAGATATGAAATCCATTCATGTTTAGTTCTTTAATGGAATGACTAGAATGATTACTGGTTAAATACATACATTGGGAGGAAATAGACGAAGATTGCATTACGCAGAGATATAAAAAGCAATAAAGAAGTAGCTAGAAAGAACACCAGTGTGTCCCATTTAAACTTAGTCCAACGTCAACAACATCAATCAGGGTTTCAACCTTTATGAAATTTAAAAATAACACAAAACCTGCATGAAATTTAATGTGGCCTTCTAGGCCAATCCCTGTTTACGGTCTTTAATAAATGATTGGAATGACTACTAGTTAAATATATACATTGGGAGGAAATACAAAAATTGCAATAAGGGAAGATAGAAAAGCGAACATAATGAGGTACCTGGAAATGTTAATGGCCCTAATAATACAAAGCACATAAAATAGTACATGATACATAGATGCAATTGAGAAATCATTTTTTTTGCGTTCTAGAATGTTCGATAACCCTCTATATTCACGCCAGTAGTTTCCCCAAGGCCATGGGAAATGAAAAAATAGAAAGGATCTGGTCAACCCCCATAATATGCATGCGGGTTATTTATAAAGGCCATTTCATCCCTCTCAAATCTTTTCTTGTTTAAAACCATATGACTTTAATAAGCCGTTTCAAAACAGAGCTTTATTGGATCGAAATGATATGGATTTGAAGAGATTGGGTCAGGAAACCTTGCTCGAGAAACGTAGTGGATGTAGAGAAGTGAGAAGTGAATGTAGTAGACATACCCAATGAATGAAACTCTCTCTCTCCAATTGATGCCAAGCAGCTAGGATTGTTGTAATTTGCAAGTGCGGAAACACAAATTATCATAAGACAATCAATACAAATGCAAACACAAAACACAACAATTTACGTGGTTCACCCAAACGTTGGGCTATGTCCACCAAGCATTGGTATCGGTTATCTTATTATTCAGCTAATGGAGATTACGTACAGGTCTCACTTCTCTCAGACACACTCTGACTCTCACATCCTCTACGGGCATACAAATTTATAGCAATGTTTATTAGAAACTGACTAATAAATGTAATCTCATCCACGTTTTAACTTAGGTGCATTGGTTACAACCAATCCTGGTTTATAGGATCTAGAATCCTATTCACGGATGAGTTGTTGTCACCGTTTCTAACAATCTCCACCTTGACAACAATTAACCTGATACCTTGCTCATGCTTCTGTTCATCACCTTTTCTGCAAGCCAAGAGAAGCCAAGCACCATTGTAGCTTCTCTAACAGTACTGGTTTTGTGAACATGTCTGCACAGTTCTCTTTTGTATGCACTTTTTCAAGAGAGACTCCACC
>JASDQU010012468.1:89612-100393 GCA_032191745.1 Picea mariana
ACAAGTTGTATGTTTTGGAATATTTGTCTCTGAAAAATCATGAATTTTTTTTAATGTACATGACATATTGTCCCATTTGCATCACGAGGACATGTTACCCATAAGTGTAACAATTACAAATTTGTTGCAATTTGATTATTGTACTAGACCTTTACGTTGTCCATTTTTGTATGACAATTAGTCTCTTATTCATATATAATAAAATGGGTTTCTTGTTTCATTGCATTGTCAAATGTTGTAAAATGTTGCATTCCTGAATAAATAATATGTGGATGATTTACATTGTTACATATAACATAGGTTTAATTGGTTGGATAACGCATTAATGCAATCACTATATCAAAATGCAAGACCACAAATATAAAACAATATTATTATAAAAAAATATTTGATTTTGAAATAATTAATTGAAAATTTGTAAAAAGCAATGAATTAAAGTATATACATATCAATGCATTGTATTCTTTTGAACTCACTAGACAGTGCATGCCATAATATAGACATCAATGCATTTTGAGGATTCATACGCACTGATGCATATTAATTATAATAACGCAACGGTGTGCACTATTGAGACAACACACCATTTCGTAAATGATATAACATACAATAATATTTATTGTTTCAAAATTGTATGGTGCTCATGTTTGAAATATTAACCGGGGTGCTAATTTTTTTTTCGTACTAGTACGTTACTTTTATTATACACACTAGGAATCTAAATGTTATTTACACACCAGTGCCTTTACTTTATTATACGCATCGATGCCTTTACTATATTATACGCACTAGTGCATACTAAAAATAATGATGCCGACATATCGATATGTACTAATTATAGAAGCACCAGGGCACATTCTATAATAAATGCACCAGGTCTCAGGATAACATGATCGCACCGGGGCTATCTATAACTTAATCACAATGTGACATACTAATCCTAAATTACATCGATGTTAACTATAACTTAATCACACTGGGGCAGACAAATCCTAAAGTGCACCAGTGCATCATAAGAGAAGAATGCGGTACCAGTGCATAGTAATTATAAGAGCATTGGTGCTTTTCATACGACGAAAAAGGTGGAACTGATGTGCAATAGCTATAAATACATCGAGGTGTTTTTTTATTATATCCAGGTCTGAGGAGTTTTTATTATATTACTATATTGGTGCATTTTGTAATATTAATGTACCGTTGCGAGTTTTTCAATACCGCACCGATGTGTTTTGACAAGAAACACACTGAAAAAAAAACCTCTGCTACAACCTCCACCCACCCAATTTTTTTTAGTTATATAGAACATTCACTAAAATATCCGCAACTAATAGAGGAGGTTGTAGCAGAGGTTTTTTTGAAAATTTTGCCAAATTTTGTTACACAAAAAAACTCTACAAAAACCTCCACTAGAAGGTGTTCTCCTTGTAGTGATTTACTGAGGAACCTAGGTATACAACTATGGTGCTCACCAGTTCTCTAGGAGAATATTCTGGATACTTGAAGCATCTAAGTCAATATTTCATTCTTTATGCACCTGTTAATGAGGACTTATAGTGCAATAGTCTTTCACCAAAACACAATTAGAGAAAACAAAAACCATAGTGAAATTTCCCTTCCGACTACACCACACCTTACCAAGCAGACTCAAAATTACATAATATTACCATGCGAGGCTACAAAACATCAACAATAGTCAAAATTAATGTCTATACCTGAGAAAGATCACTGATTTCTACCATTTAACAAGTGTTTTTGCTACCATAATCTCGGTGCTTTGGATACCATTCCATTAGTTCAAAAACTCTTGTTGGATTTGATGACTAGTTCCATCAAGGAAATATTTCATTGCTACCCTTTGATGGATGCTTTTGCTACCATTTGATCAGTGTTTTTGCTACCATTTGATCGATGTCTGGGCCCAAAAAATGCAACCACATGATCGATTTCTGGGCCCAGGAAATGCAACCATATGATCGATCGAGTGAGAAGGGGCCTATAATAGTTCACATAGAATAAACCCCAAAGGTTGTGGTATGTATAACGAATTAAGAGGCAAGATTAGAAGAGAAATGGTAGTTTTTCAAGACCCGCAATGTCATTCTCTTGAATTGAAAATGTGGTGATCACCACGAATCAAACGGTAGATCTCTCGGGAGATACGTGTAGAGAAGTTACATCATATCAAGAGGAGCGCTGAGAGTAGATTAAGCCAAGGTGTAGGGAAGAACTAGGTAACCAATAAAACAATATAAGCATAATAAATTGAAACTAATACCCAAATCTATTATAGATTGGAAGGAAAGAACAAAGAGAAAAATAGCTAAACCCAAGGCTAGATCAGAATGATCTGATACCGATGATGTGGGATTTCCCAATGAAGTGGGAAATCCCACTCACGAGTCAAGTTGATACACAAAAAAGTAAATTATGCAAACTTACACTTAATTGTTATTAATCAAGTGAAAATCTTAAATAGATTTACAATCTTGGCACACTAAGGAGATAAAATCTCTCCAGATCCCCAAAACTAGGATCTAAGCACAATACAAGGGATAGGTTGATAAAATATCTCAACTATGCCCACAAATATCTCAACTATCCCCTAAGACTAGGAAACCAAAACAGATTTTGCAAACAAATTCACAATAACAATCTCCTAATTATAATAATTGGAGATGACAATACATAAGGAAATCATAGGGATTAAAATCCTTATCATTCCTCCCAACCAAAGAAGCATTTGGCTCCAGTTCTTTTAAGAGAAAATCAAAACACTATGGTTGTAGTAGATGGTGCACTAGCATGATGCAGAGGCTGATCTTGTTGAGCGATAATGCATGAAGTGGTATATGTCTAGTGAAATCGGTGAGGCAAAGTCCTGCAATTGAATTCAAGAAAACAAAACTATGTCTTTGTGATTTAGATCAACACAATAAAACCCAAAAATAACTGTAATTCTCCTAGAAAGCATGTTGCAACACCATACAAAGTAGTGCGATCAAAATGACGAAGCTATTGAAGTAGAAGATATTCCAACAAAAATCTAGCATGGAGACATTAAGTCCCTAAGTAAATGCTAAAATAATACATGTAAACTCCCAGAGTCATGGATACAAAAGCATGCTTATGAGAATACACAATGAAATGGTCAAGATCACCACTCAAGGTAGTATTACAAAGAAGCCCAAAATGTTGGTGGATGATGCCAAATATTGACATCTCCAAATATAAAAAACAAACTGTGGGTTCTCAGAATAAAATGTTGATGGTCCTCCCTTCACCTATAATATTGCCATCTGGAACAATATACCAACTGGAACAATGGTACTAAAAATATTTAACCACTAGAAATCCTATGGATATGTTTCCATCTACCGAGACACCTAGGTACCCAACCACAATGCTTGCTAATTCTCTAGGAGAATAGTCTGGATACAACATGCATCCAAGTCAATCTTACATTTTTATGTACCTTTTATTGAGGACTTATAGTGCATCAATCTTTCACCAAAACATAATTAGAGGATACAAAAACTGTAGTGAAATTTTGCTTTCGACTACACCACACCTTACCAATCAGACTAAAAAATTACATAGTGTTGCCATGCAGGGATACAAAACATCAAGAAGAGTCAAAATTAATGTCTAGACCTAAGAAATATCACCTGTTTCTACCATTAACAAGTGATTTTTCTACCATAATCTCAGTCCTTTGGTTACCGTTCCATGAGTTCGGAAACACTCACTAGATCCAACAACTGTGTCCATCAAGCGAAATATTTCATTGTTATCTTTTGATCGGAGCTTTTGCTACCATTTAATCAATGTTTGGGCTTAGAAAATGAAACCACATGATCGATGGAGCGAGAAGGGGACACCCATTGAGGCTATAAGAGGTCACACAAAATAAACCCCACAGACTTTGGTCTATATAAATAATTAAGAGGCGAGTTCAAAAGAGAAATGATATTTTCTTAAGACTTGCAATTTGATTCTCTTGAATTGAAAATTTTGTGAGCACGATAAATCAAGCTGTAGATCTATAGGGAGCATGTAGAGAAGTCACACCATATCAAGAGAAGGGATGAGAGTAGATTAAGCCAAGGTCTAGGGAAAAACTAGGTGACTGGTAAAAGAATAGAAGCACAATAAATTGAAGCCAATACCTGTAATGTTCCTTTACCCGAGATGAGGTCCATTACGTGCAAAAATACTCATAAATTAAAATTCATGCTAACTAATTTTCTGTAGCTTACCAATTGCGAATTACAACTAGATTTAACTACTATTTGATATGATTAATATAATGCATCTACAACCTTCTAAAATAAACTTGAAATGCAATTTAAATAACTAATTACAACAACATATAAATCTTTCTCAAACACAAAGTTTATGCAAAACAATTTAACTCATAAATACGACACATAAACATATAAAACACTTACCATTTAATTCAATTATGCAACCAACTGCTTGAGACAGACTTTCCACCCAACCATAGACTTGTTGTTCCAAATCTCAACAACAAGTCACCCCCGAGATGAGGCTAGCAATCCACAAAAGAGGGTGGTTTCTCACTGTCCACTCACAACTCAAAAAAACCCACAACCCAGTGGTATTCTCCTACAACTATCTCGATTTTCCACAACTCTCTTCCTTTCGACCTGGCCAACCTAAGGAATGCACTCCTTCAATGATCTCAGTCCCTCGGCTGTCCCATTTGTTTATACGGGTCTTTCTGGAACAAGTAACTCTTTGTTGGGAAAACTCAAGGGAACTCATTGCGAAGAAAACTACAACCACCAACAACAAACACTTATTGTTATAGTGAAACTCACACAAGAGTTCACTCTTTAGGCCTGAAAACCTGGATTTTCAGTCGTTGGATCCAAAATGCTCCAAAAATGCTCTAGCATGCTCCAGGATTCGCCCTCCATGGTTTCTCCAACTCCAAGCTCTCTACTTGTTGTTCATGCAAAAACATTGATTGTGTAAAAATTGTTGTAACTGCCCATACAAATTTCCTCTCCTTTGTCTTGCTTGCTTGAATCACACACTTCCTCAAAATGATTGTACTCAACCCCCATGCTTCCAATAACTATGGGATGTAACTTCTCACACCCACCCTCTTACATGCATTCAATGATTGGATTTGGGGACACTTAATCATAAAATAGAGTTTAATACATCATGATAATAAAATTTAGGAATGAGAGGGGAGGGTCTAAGAGAATGCCTATTAATGTGGGTGGAATTAATATACATGAGAAACTACCCTTTGGACCACTCAGACATTCTCTTAGACACTCACCTTTCTTGTGGATTAATGCATCCCCTATCTCTGTCCATATCCCCTTAACAATTGGCATCACATTTTATTATTAAAACTTAGAAATACAATTCACATATACATCGCTTGGCTGTGGCCATACATTATATCTATATTAATCATTAATTAAACTGGGGATTATAGAAAGGACGTTACAATACCCAAGCATATTCTAGATCATAAGGCAAGAACAAAGAGAAAAATACCTAAACCCAAGGCTAGATTAGAATGCTCTGATACCAATGATGTGGGATTTCCCAACGGAGTGAAAAATCCCACTCCCAAGGTGAGTTCATGCACATATATTTTTTTATACAAACTCACAATTAATTGTTATTAATCAAATGAAAAGATTAAATAGATTTAAAACCTAAAAAAAACTAAGCAAAGAAAATCTCTCCAGATCCTACTGTTGTCGCCCAATGGGCAGACCCGAGGTTAATCATCAATATACCAACAAAACCCTTAGATATCGACCCTTTCAACATCACCTAGAAGCAAGTGAAGTCTCACCTGAGGCATCTAGAGGGGCTGCAAGAGCCAAGGTTCTAGAGTGATGAGGGGAAGCGAGGCATTCAACTTGTTCTTACTAACCATCTACTCATGTGCGTAGTTTCCATTAGTTAACAATTACTTAACACTCAATATATTCTATGTGCAATATTCTCCCACTTAACATTCATTCATTTACCAATTACTTTAGTGCGCGACATTATAACATCATATATAAATAACACATTCAACATACTTAATCATTTATCATCATTACACCATAACAATAAACATCATAAAATGAAAAACAACACATCACAACACAAGGGTTTAACGCGGTTCACCCAACTTGAGCTACGTCCACAATGACTAGCTTCTTTTATTAGTCATTGATAATCTCCTTACAACTGCACACTGCACTACAAAAGATGCAAAAATAACATTACTCAAATCTACCTAGCCGTTCTGCTGCAGTGCAAGTCTCACTCCTCAGTCATAGCATTCGAACACTTAGCCAAAAAAACTCAACTCATGCATAATGCACCATAACCTTTTATTCTTTGAACCCCTTTTTCCCAAAACCCATTACATATTTATACATCAAAATATGGCCAAGCCCATTACAATGTGGACAAAATGACCCAAAATCCTAACTACTTTCCGCCTTTTGCGCATTTGCGCTTCCTTCTATCATGTTCTCTGACTCCTTAAAGTCCACTCCCGTTGCACGCTCTAGTACATCTTCTAATTGCCTTTTCTTCTTTGACTTATTTTGGCGTAGATCCCAAAATGTATCCAAAATTCCTATCCAACAGGCCCCCAACACTCACCTGTGGCTTGTCCTGAGCCACTCAAACCTTCTTTGAGTGCGCCATGAATTTTTCGAAGGTCTCCTTTGATGTTGTGACCTTATCCTTTACCTATATTTCCTTCTACAAAATTCAATCAACTATTTTGGCAGTGATCTGAGCCTGGATATGCTAAACACTTCCATAAGCTACCTATTTGATCATACCTTGAGTTGCTGCTAAGGCTGCTGTCACTCTATATGCTTCGTCCTGTAGTAATTCTATCTATTGTGTGTGAGACTGTTGCTCCGCCTTTAGCTGATTCATTTATGAATACAACTTTCTGTTCTCATTCATTTCCATTAGCACCTATGCTGGAGGTAGTGTGCCCATCATTGATTTGAACTTATGTGCCTTTTCCTGCGGATCCTGGATCTTCTGGTTGATCTCTTGTTGCTCCTTATCTTCACTTAGATGTGTCCAGACACCCATGGTTTCTATATAAAGTTGAGCACATTCTACTTCCAGAGTCTTTATGCTCTCCATCATGGTTGTCATTGTCTGCTCCCTTTTCTCCCTTTCTTTAGTTGGAGTGCTCGATGTCATACACACTTCTAGGTCGACTATTTGTGCATAGAATCCAACCTTGAATAACTTCACTTATCTTTTTTACTTGGTATTTGATTGAGGCCTCCATCTCTGTTTGATCTTATGGGATTTCTTGATAAACCTTCTTGAAGGCATGCTACATCCTCTCAACCTTCCACGTAGCCTCATCACACTCTTGCTTGACCTTGCTGAATTCCATCTCCAAGGCTACATTCTCAACTGTAACCTTAACCAATTCACTAGAGGTCTTCTCTGCGCCCAAGTTCATCTCTTGCGTCATGCTCAACTGTAATTATTGTAAGACATCTATTGGCAATTAAGATAACACTAATTCAATGTGATCTAGTGCCCTTGCATGTTCCAACATCTCCATTGTGGGGAATTCTACTGCCCCTGTCGCCAACTTGATCAATTTTCATTCACCTACTAATGTTAATGACTGAGAGGTTGATGGCCCTGCCTCCCCATTCTTTGTAGTCATTTGTTCATCCTTCGACTGTCACATTGGTGTGAGCTTGGCTGCGTCTAGTAGTTAGTGCAACTCATCCATCTGCTCCTGCATGTGTTTGTGCATCTCTTTCTACTACTGCATTGCACGCTAAAACGTTTCATCTGTGACTTCTTTCACTTGATCACATATATTCTCCAAATATTCCTTTGTTAAATCTTGGATAACCATTTCTTTGATGACTTTGCGCTTTGTCCATTATGGGACAGATATTCTTGTCTTTGGTTCTTTTCACTTCTTCTCTGGGCGAAGTGTTGTCTGCTGTGTTGTTACAATGGTACCATTTCCTTTTTCCTAGTCGTCTCCTTCTTCATCCTCATCGATCTTGTGGAATTTTGGGTTTTGTTTCTCTGATGGCCCTATTTTTGCTGGTGGAATCTTCCACTCTTCATCCCAATTAACCATAATATGGCCCATCTCATCTTCAGTTAACCTATATTGTGTAGGCAACCATTAATGATCCTAGTCCTTCTCTGCTTGTACATGCATGTGGTGGTGCCTTGCCTTAAAGCACACCACTGCCTTATACATCTTGACCACCTGTGGTGGTATGAACTGTATCCTCTTGATGTTGTCCCTAATAGTTTCCTTATAAATATAGAATGCAACATTACCGTCCATCTGTCATGCCTTCTCTGTAGTATACCATAGGTTCTGATAACACGCAACTAGACAAGGCTTCTCCTTGACTACCAAAAAGCTGACTGTCAGCGAGCTCCCTCCAAGCCTATAGCACCATTAGAATTAGTAACCATGCATAATGGAACTCAGTAACAAACATAAATATGAACATTATAACATCATAATAACAATAATATAGTTTATTAACATAAGTCAAGAGGCATGTACCTCTTCACTTCGTGACCAGTCAATGCTATAAGTAAATCGTCATGAGGGTGATTGTAACATCTTCTATTATTCATTTTTATCAATCATTATCAATACAATTTAGAACATCTATATCTTCATCTAAATAACAAGCTTACTTGTTACAGTAGTATCATAGCTAATCCTTGGCTATTATGGGTCAAAAATCTGCATGCTGCAAATCATACAACTGCTATTGTCCGTTCCTGTAATCACTGTCAAAATCATCCATATAAATTATGTACCAGTCATACCCTGTTGTAATTCGCAGTACATGTTCGTACGTGCACCTATTCCGTATGCCCCGTCAGCTGTCAAAATTCCGTACAGAGCCGCTGTCAGTCCACTATACATGATCGTACATCCGCTCTATCTCCTACTGTACGTTTCTCTCCCTGTCAATCCACCATACAACTCACACTGTCCAATTTCTGTACCGTTTTTGTTGTCAATTCCGCCGTCCATACAACCTGCTCCGTACATTCCCGTCTTCTCCACATTCCATCACACATTTTTTATTTTTATTTTGACCAACCAGTTTTTTCATAAATCACACTCCTTAATATCTCATTCAACTTAACCTTACTTTATCAAGTCATTTATAAAATTTTAATTTTCATAAAAAAACATAACTTTATATTATAAAGTCACTTTGTATAAGAATTTATCATTAAATCTTTTTCCGGGGGAATTATATTTAATAAAATAAAATATGGAAGTAGGAAAAAGAACAAAGAGTCACAGGAAGACATTAATTGTCATAAAAGCGAAATCAACAACATTAAATATCGTTTAGGTAAAGTTGAGAAGAGTTGGGAGGAATTCGACGAAGTATGAAAAGCACTATTGGAAAAAATCGATAAATTATTACAAAAAGAAGACAAAATTGACACATTAATAAACATGTCGGAGGATCGATGTAATAGTTATTTAAGAATAAGGGGTTCCAACAAAGACAAGAGTTCAAGGATGCTTAATGAACAGATCGCGAGAATTGATCAATTAATTGAATGAGTGGACACATTATTCACATAACCTTTAGACTTTCGTAGACCATCACAAAGTTTGGGATTGCAAAATCTAGAGGATGAGGGACAACAAGAAATACTAGAGATAATTTTTTCAAGAAATCCGCAAAAATTTCAAGATAAAGATTACCAGAAGTTTAAAAAGGAGTTATCGAAATATGACGACAAGGACCATGGAGGCACTATTTTTTGGATCAACAAAATAAACGGTATTTTTGAATCAAACCCCCCATTAGGTGAACGAGAAAAAGTAATGGTAGCCTCCAATAGTTTAGAAGGAGAAGCTTATGACTGGTACCTATGGTGGTCCAGGAAATGTGACACTCGTTCCTTCCATTGGAAAAATTTCACAGCTGCCCTACTAAAAAGGTTCCGTGACGAAGAGGACGATGACCTATATAACAAGTTCATGCATCTTAAACAGAAAGGGAGCGTAAACAATTATACACACGAATGAGAGGTTTTGGAAACAGGGTAGTGCAGATTCACTGATGAACAATTACTAAAAATGTATATCTGTGGATTAAAGGATTACATTTGTAGAGAAATTAAACTATGGAACCCTAAAACTATTGAATATGCTCGACACACATCAAGGCTAATTAAACAAAAAGACAAGTTGAATAAGCTATCATTCACAGGTCCAAAAGCGTAAAAAATGTATTCAAATGAAAAACCAAATAAGTATTCTACAGACAAGTCTAACCCAGGTAAGAAATGGGTGAACAAATGTAGATATTGTGGGGAAAATTGATTTCCAGAGCATACATGCGATAATAAAAAGATATATACTTGCAAAGAAAATAAGGAGTCCGACTCATCCAATAGTGAATCAGAGAGAGGGAACAAGAAGAAAAAAATTTGTCATAAGTGTGGGGAAAATTAGACACCAAGGCATAGATGCGAGGACAATTCATTACACTACTTTAGAATAGTGGATGGGAAGAAAGTAGAAGTCCTGAAAATAGAGGATGAAATAACTATAGCATACAACGCATATTCTAACCATGATGACATACTGCAAAAAGAATCACCGGCTTCAATCTCATGTGTCCAAAAAAATTAAAATGAAGAAAACAAACTTCAAAGAGAGATAATTACTCCAAAATATATTCCACCACATCTCAGAAAGGATAAGAGCCAACCTCCAAGAAAAG
>JASDQU010012468.1:100413-116463 GCA_032191745.1 Picea mariana
TCAGGGAGATTTTGAAAATTCCAAGGGAAAAACAAGGGGAAGAGAAAGATATATCAGTTAGGGATGTACAAAAAAGTGTAGAAGAAGATGTTAAAAGAAATGCACATAATTTCATCTCAAGAGGAGCCATCCCAACTACAATGTGCATCAAAGGTATGTAATCATTTTTTTATTCTTTTATGTACATTGGATTTAAGTATCCTGTGAAATACTAATTTTCAATTGTTTTGTTGCAGAAAATAAAAATAAATATAATCCATTTATCACATAAGAAAAGAGGACAAGGAATAAAATGGTTGATCGCAAATTTTGTGAGTTAAAGAAAGCAGATTTTCATAGTTTTTCATATTGTTGATTTTGTAATTCTGGAAATAAATTGTGTATGGAAACTCCATACACAATTTATTTCCAGAATTACAAAATCAACTTTGTGAGTATTTACATTTTTGGCCTTTCTTAAGATTTCGTGTTTGTTGTGATCTTTATATTTAAATAATTAATTTACAATTGTCCATAGATGTCTTCTGCTAGGTGCTAACATACAATGAGGAGCCAACCCATGAATTGATAAACATTGGCTTAAGTATGGGTTGTGAGTATATGTTAAAGAATGAAAGTTTAATTGAACAATTTGTAAGTATCTATGTTGTTTAGCTTCCGTTGTTTTATAACTAATGAAAAAACAAGAAAACTTGATATTGATTATATTGACTATGCTTTGTCATGTCATATTAAACATGCAAGAAACAAAGTATGGAATGCAGACATCATAGGAGATTTTGAGAGAATTCATGAAGTATGGCTTCGAAAGAATGTGTATTTTTATGAAAGACTTGGTGATAAGGTATGTTTTTTGATTTACGCAATCATGTATATATATATATATATACTTATTACAATTTATTTTTATGTTTGTAGATGGGAACATAAAAAACAAGTTGATCATCAAGAAAACATTATGTTAAAAAAACCAAAGTACAATATCATCTATAAACGATGAATAAATGAGGCATGCATGCAACTCGAGCAATGTTAACAATTCAATTGATGAATGCCAATCAATATCATTGAATGTTACTACAAGTTGTATGTTTTGGAATATTTGTCTCTGAAAAATCAGGAATTTTGTTTAATGTACATGACATATTGTCCCATTTGCATCACGAGGACATGTTACCCATAAGTGTAGCAATTACAAATTTGTTGCAATTTGATTATTATACTAGACCTTTACATTGTCCATTTTTGTATGACAATTAGTCTCTTATTCATATATAATAAAATGGGTTTCTTATTTCATTGCATTGTCAAATGTTGTAAAATGTTGCATTCCTGAATAAATAATATGTGGATGATTTACATTGTTACATATAACATAGGTTTAATTGGTTGGATAATGCATTAATGCAATCACTATATAGAAATGCAAGAACACAAATATAAAACAATATTATTATAAAAAAATATTTGATTTTGAAATAATTAATTGAAAATTTGTAAAAAACAATGAATTAAAGTATATACATATCAATGCATTGTATTCTTTTGAACTCACTAGATAGTGCATTCCATAATATAGACATCAATGCATTTTGAGGATTTATACGCATTGATGCATATTAATTATAATAACGCAACAGTGTGCACTATTGAGACAACACACCATTTCATAAATGATATAACATACAATAATATTTATTGTTTCAAAATTGTATGGTGCTCATGTTTGAAATATTAATCGGGGCGCTAATTTTTTTTCTTCGTACTAGTACGTTACTTTTATTATACACACTAGGAATCTAAATGTTATTTACACACCAGTGCCTTTACTTTATTATACGCATCGATGCCTTTACTATATTATACGCACTAGTGCATACTAAAAATAATGATGCCGACATATCGATATGTACTAATTATAGAAGCACCAGGACACATTCTATAATAAATGCACCAGGTCTCAGGATAACATGATCGCACCGGGGCTATCTATAACTTAATCACAATGTGACATACTAATCCTAAATTACATTGGTGTTAACTATAACTTAATCACACTGGGGCAGACAAATCCTAAAGTGCACTAGTGCATCATAAGAGAAGAACGTGGTACCAATGCATAATAATTATAAGAGCATTGGTGCTTTGCATATGATGAAAAAGGTGGAACTGATGTGAAATAGCTATAAATACACCAAGGTGTTTTTTTATTATATCCAGGTCTGAGGAGTTTTTATTATATTACTATATTGGTGCATTTTGTAATATTAATGTACCGTTGCGAGTTTTTCAATACCGCACCGATGTGTTTTGACAAGAAACACACTGAAAAAAACCTCTGCTACAACCTCCACCCACCCAATTTTTTTTAGTTATATAGAACATTCACTAAAATATTCGCAACTAATACAGGAGGTTGTAGTAGAGGTTTTTTTGAAAATTTTGCCAAATTTTGTTCCACAAAAAAACTCTACAAAAACCTCCACTAGAAGGTGTTCTCCTTGTAGTGATTTACCGAGGAACCTAGGTATACAACTATGGTGCTCACCAGTTCTCTAGGAGAATATTCTGGATACTTGAAGCATCTAAGTCAATCTTTCATTCTTTATGCATCTGTTAATGAGGACTTATAGTGCAATAGTCTTTCACCAAAACACAATTAGAGAAGACAAAAACCATAGTGAAATTTCCCTTCCGACTACACCACACCTTACCAAGCAGACTCAAAATTACATAATATTACCATACGAGGCTACAAAACATCAACAATAGTCAAAATTAATGTCTATACCTGAGAAATATCACCCATTGCTACCATTTAACAAGTGTTTTTGCTACCATAATATCGGTTCTTTGGATACCATTCCATTAGTTCAAAAACTCTTGTTGGATTTGATGACTAGTTCCATCAAGGAAATATTTCGTTGCTACCCTTTGATGGATGCTTTTGCTACCATTTGATCAGTGTTTTTGCTACCATTTGATCGATGTCTAGGCCCAAAAAATGCAACCACATGATCGATTTCTGGGCCCAGAAAATGCAACCATATGATCGATCAAGTGAGAAGGGGCCTATAATAGGTCACATAGAATAAACCCCAAAGGTTGTGGTATGTATAATGAATTAAGAGGCAATATTAGAAGAGAAATGGTAGTTTTTCAAGACCCGCAATGTCATTCTCTTGAATTGAAAATGTGGTGATCACCACGAATCAAACGGTAGATCTCTCGGGAGATACGTGTAGAGAAGTTACATCATATCAAGAGGAGCGCCGAGAGTAGATTAAGTTAAGGCGTAGGGAAGAACTAGGTAACCAATAAAACAATATAAGCACAATAAATTGAAACTAATACCCAAATCTATTATAGATTGGAAGGCAAGAACAAAGAGAAAAATACCTAAACCCAAGGCTAGATCAGAATGATCTGATACCAATGATGTGGGATTTCCCAATGAAGTGGGAAATCCCACTCACGAGTCAAGTTGATACACAAAAAAGTAAATTATGCAAACTTACACTTAATTGTTATTAATCAAGTGAAAATCTTAAATAGATTTACAATCTTGGCACACTAAGGAGAGAAAATCTCTCCAGATCCCCAAAACTAGGATCTAAGCACAATACAAGGGATAGGTTGATAAAATATCTCAACTATGCCCACAAATATCTCAACTATCCCCTAAGACTAGGAAACCAAAATAAATTTTGCAAACAAATTCACAATAACAATCTCCTAATTATAATAATTGGAGATGACAATACATAAGGAAATCATAGGGATTAAAATCCTTATCATTCCTCCCAACCAAAGAAGCGTTCTTTTAGGACAAAATCAAAACACTATGGTTGTAGTAGATGGTGCACTAGCATGATGCAGAGGCTGATCTTGTTGAGCGATAAGGCATGAAGTGGTATATGTCTAGTGAAATCGGTGAGGCAAAGCCCTGCAATTGAATTCAAGAAAACAAAGCTATGTCTTTGTGATTTAGATCAACACAATAGAACCCAAAAATAACTGGAATTCTCCTGGAAAGCATGTTGCGACACCATACAAAGCAGTGCGATTGAAATGACGAAGCTATTGAAGTAGAAGATATTCCAACAAAAATCTAGCATGGAGACATTAAGTCCCTAAGTAAATGCTAAAATAATACATGTAAACTCCCAGAGTCATGGATACAAAAGCATGCTTATGAGAATACACAATGAAATGGTCAAGATCACCACTCAAGGTAGTATTACAAAGAAGCCCAAAATGTTGGTGGATGATGCCAAATATTGACATCTCCAAATTTAAAAAACAAACCATGGGTTCTCAGAATAAAATGTTGATGCTCCTCCCTTCACCTATAATATTGCCATCTGGAACAATATACCAACTGGAACAATGGTACTAAAAATATTTAACCACTAGAAATCCTATGGATATGTTTCCATGTACCGAGACACCTAGGTACCCAACCACAATGCTTGCTAATTCTCTAGGAGAATAGTCTGGATACAACATGCATCCAAGTCAATCTTACATTTTTATGTACCTTCTATTGAGGACTTATAGTGCATCAATCTTTCACCAAAACATAATTGGAGGATACAAAAACTGTAGTGGAATTTTGCTTTCGACTACACCACACCTTACCAATCAGAGTAAAAAATTACATAGTGTTGCCATGCAGGGATACAAAACATCAACAAGAGTCAAAATTAATGTCTAGACCTAAGAAATATCACCTATTTCTACCATTAACAAGTGATTTTTCTACCATAATCTCAGTCCTTTGGTTATCGTTCCATGAGTCCGGAAACACTCACTAGATCCGACAACTGTGTCCATCAAGCAAAATATTTCATTGTTATCTTTTGATCGGAGTTTTTGCTACCATTTAATCAATGTTTGGGCTTAGAAAATGAAACCACACGATCAATGGAGCGAGAAGGGGACACCCATTGAGGCTATAAGAGGTCACACAAAATAAACCCCACAGACTGTAGTCTATATAAATAATTAAGAGGTGAATTCAAAAGAGAAATGATATTTTCTTAAGACTTGCAATTTGATTCTCTTGAATTGAAAATTTTGTGAGCATGATAAATCAAGCTGTAGATCTATAGGAAGCCTGTAGAGAAGTCACACCATATCAAGAGAAGGGATGAGAGTAGATTAAGCCAAGGTCTAGGGAAAAACTAGGTAACTGGTAAAAGAATAGAAGCACAATAAATTGAAGCCAATACCTGTAATGTTCCTTTACCCGAGATGAGGTCCATTACGTGCAAAAATACTCATAAATTAAAATTCATGCTAACTAATTTCCTGTAGCTTACCAATTGCGAATTACAACTAGATTTAACTACTATTTGATACGAGTAATATAATGCATCTACAACCTTCTAAAATAAACTTGAAATGCAATTTAAATAACTCATTACAACAACATATAAATCTTTCTCAAACACAAAGTTCATGCAAAACAATTTAACTCATAAATACGACACATAAACATATAAAACACTTACCATTTAATTCAATTATGCAACCAACTGCTGGAGACAGACTTTCCACCCAACCATAGACTTGTTGTTCCAAATCTCAACAACAAGTCACCCCCGAGATGAGGCTAGCAATCCACAAAAGAGGGTGGTCTCTCACTGTCCACTCACAACTCAGAAAAACCCACAACTCAGTGGTATTCTCCTACAACTATATCGATTTTCCACATCTCTCTTCCTTTTGACCTGGCCAACCCGAGGAATGTACTCCTTCAATGATCTCATTCCCTCGGCTGTCCCCTTTGTTTATAAGGGTCTTTCTGGAACAAGTAACTAGGAATCTCTTTGTTGGGAAAACTCAAGGGAACTCACTGCGAAGAAAACTACAACCACCAACAACAAACACTTATTGTTACAGTGAAACTCACACAAGAGTTCACTCTTTAGGCCTGAAAACCTCGATCTTCAGTCGTTGGATCCAAAATGATCCAAAAATTCTCTAGCATGCTCCAGGATTCGCCCTCCATGGTTGCTCCAACTCCAAGCTCTCTACTTGTTGTTCATGCAAAAACATTGATTGTGTAAAAATTGTTGTAACTGCCCATACAAATTTCCTCTCCTTTGTCTTGCTTGCTTGAATCACACACTTCCTCAAAATGATTGTACTCAACCCCCATGCTTCAAATAACTATGGGATGTGACTTCTCACACCCACCCTCTTACATGCATTCAATGATTGGATTTGGGGACACTTAATCATAAAATAGAGTTTAATACATCATGATAATAAAATTTAGGAATGAGAGGGGAGGGTCTAAGAGAATGCCTATCAATGTGGGTGGAATCAATATACACGAGAAACTACCCTTTGGACCACTCAGACATTCTCTTAGACACTCACCTCTCTTGTGGATTAATGCATCCCCTATCTCTGTCCATATCCCCTTAACAATTGGCATCACATTTTATTATTAAAACTTAGAAATACAATTCACATATACATCGCTTGGATGTGGCCATACATTATATCTATATTAATCATTAATTAAACTGGGGATTATAGCAAGGATGTTACAATACCCAAGCATATTCTAGATCATAAGGCAAGAACAAAGAGAAAAATACCTAAACCCAAGGCTAGATCAGAATGCTCTGATACCAATGATGTGGGATTTCCCAACGGAGTGAAAAATCCCACTCCCAAGGTGAGTTCATGCACATATATATTTTTATACAAACTCACAATTAATTGTTATTAATCAAATGAAAATATTAAATAGATTTAAAACCTAAAAAAAACTAAGCAAAGAAAATCTCTCCAGATCCTACTATTGTCGCCCAATGGGCAGACCTGGGGTTAATCATCAATATACCAACACAACCCTTAGACATCGACCCTTTCAACATCACCTAGAAGCAAGTGAAGTCTCACCTGAGGCATCTAGAGGGGTTGCAAAAGCCAAGGTTCTGGAGTGATGAGGGGAAGCGAGGCATTCAACTTGTTCTTACTAACCATCTACTCATGTGCATAGTTTCCATTAGTTAACAATTACTTAACACTCAATATATTCTATGTGCAATATTCTCCCACTTAACATTCATTCATTTACCAATTACTTTAGTGTGCGACATTATAACATCATATATAAATAACACATTCAACATACTTAATCATTTATCATCATTACACCGTAACAATAAACATCATAAAATGAAAAACAACACATCGCAACACAAGGGTTTAACGCGGTTCACCGAACTTGAGCTACGTCCACAACGACTGGCTTCTTTTATTAGTCATTGATAATCTCCTTACAACTGCACACTGTGCTACAAAAGATGCAACAATAACATTACTCAAATCTACCTAGCCGTTCTGCTGCAGTGCAAGTCTCACTCCTCAGTCATAGCATTCGAACACTTAGCCAAAAAAACTCAACTCATGCATAATGCACCATAACCTTTTATTCTTTGAACCCCTTTTTCCAAAAACCCATTACATATTTATACATCAAAATATGGCCAAGCCCATTACAATGTGGACAAAATGACCCAAAATCCTAACTACTTTCCGCCTTTTGCGCATTTGCGCTTCCTTCTATCACGTGCTCTGACTCCTTAAAGTCCACTCCCGTCGCACGCTCTGGTACATCTTCTAATTGCCTTTTCTTCTTTGACTTATTTTGGCGTAGATCCCAAAATGTATCCAAAATTCCTATCTAATAGCCCCCCAACACTCACCTATGGATTTTCCTGAGCCACTCAAGCCTTCTTTGAGTGCGCCATGAATTTTTCGAAGGTCTCCTTTGATGTTGTGACCTTATCCTTTACCTATATTTCCTTCTGCAAAATTCAATCAACTATTTTGGCAGTGATCTGAGCCTGGATCTGCTAAACACTTCCATAAGCTGCCTATTTGGTCATACCTTGAGTTGCTTCTAAGGCTGCTGTCACTCTATATGCTTCGTCCTGTAGTAATTCTATCTATTGTGTGTGAGATTGTTGCTCCGCCCTTAGCTGATTCATTTATGAATACAACTTTCTGTTCTCATTCATTTCCATTAGCACCTATGCTAGAGGTAGTGTGCCCATCACTGCTTTGAACTTCTGTGCCTTTTCCTGCGGATCCTGGATCTTCTGGCTGATCTCTTGTTGCTCCTTATCTTCACTTAGATGTGTCCAGATACCCATGGTTTCTGTATAAATCTGAGCACATTCTACTTCTAGAGTCTTTATGCTCTCCATTGTGGTTGTCATTGTCTGCTCCCTTTTCTCCCTTTCTTTAGTTGGATTGCTCGATGCCGTACATGCTTCTAGGTTGACTATTTGTGCATAGAATCCAACCTTGAATAACTTCACTTATCTTTGTTACTTGGTCTTTGATTGAGGCCTCCATCTCTGTTTGATCTTATGGGATTTCTTGATAAACCTTCTCGAAGGCATGGTACATCCTCTCAACCTTCCACGTAGCCTCATCACACTCTTGCTTGACCTTGCTGAATTCCATCTCCAAGGCTACGTTCTCAACTGTAACCTTAACCAATTCACTAGAGGTCTTCTCTGCGCCCAAGTTCATCTCTTGCGTCATGCTCAACTGTAATTATTGTCAGACATCTATTGGCAATTGAGATGACACTAATTCAATGTGATCTAGTGCCCCTGCATGTTCCAACATCTCCATTGTGGGGAATTCTACTGCCCCTGTTGCTAACTTGATCAATTTTCATTCACTTGCTAATGTTAACGACTGAGAGGTTGATGGCCCTGCCTCCCCATTCTTTGTAGTCGTTTGTTCATCCTTCGACTGTCACATTGGTGTGAGCTTGGCTGCTTCTAGCAGTTGGTGCAACTCATCCATCTACTCCTGCATGTGTTTGTGCATCTCTTCCTGCTACTGTGTTGCACACTGAAACGTTTCATCTGTGACTTCTTTCACTTGATCGCATATCTTCTCCAAATATTCCTTTGTTAAATCTTGGATAACCACTTCTTTGATGACTTTGCACTTTGTCCATTGTGGGACAGATATTCTTGTCTTTGGTTCTTTTCACTTTTTCTCTGTGCGAAGTGTTGTCTGCTGTGTTGTTTCAATGGTACCATTTCCTTTTTCCTAGTCGTCTCCTTCTTCATCCTCATCGATCTCGTGGAATTTCGGGTTTTGTTTCTCTGATGGCCCTATTTTTTCTAGTGGAATCTTCCACTCTTCATCCCAATTAACCATAATATGGCCCATCTCATCTTCAGTTAACCTATATTGTGTAGGCAACCATTAATGATCTGAGTCCTTCTCTGCTTGTACATGCATGTGGTGGTGCCTTGCCTTAAAGCACACCACTGCCTTATACATCTTGACCACCTGTGGTGGTATGAACTGTGTCCTCTTGATGCTGTCCCTAATAGTTTCCTTATAAATATAGAATGCAATATTACTGTCCATCTGTTGTGCCTTCTGTGTAGTATACCATAGGTTCTGATAACGCACAACTAGACAAGGCTTCTCCTTGAATTCCAAAAAGCTGACTGTCATCGAGCTCCCTCCAAGCCTATAACGCCATTAGAATTAGTAACCATGCATAATGGAACTCAGTAACAAACATAAATATGAACATAATAACATCATAATAACAATAATATAGTTTATTAACATAAGTCAAGAGGCATGTACCTCTTCACTTCGTGACCAGTCAATGGTATAAGTAAATCGTCACGAGGGTGATTGTAACATCTTCTATTATTCATTTTTATCAATCATTATCAATACAATTTAAAACATCTCTATCTTCATCTAAATAACAAGCTTACTTGTTACAGTAGTATCATAGCCAATCCTTGGCTATTATGGGTCAAAAATCTGCATGATGCAAATCATACAATTGCTATTGTCCGTTCCTGTAATCACCGTCAAAATCATCCATACAAATTATGTACCAGTCATACCCTGTTGTAATTCGCAGTACATGTTCGTACGTGCACTTGTTCCGTATGCCCTGTCAGCAGTCAAAATTCCATACAGAGCCGTTGTCAGTCCACTGTACATGATCATACATCCGCTCTGTCTCCTACTGTATGTTTCTCTCCCTGTTAGTCCAACGTACAACTCGCACTGTCCAATTTCCGTACCATTGTTGTTGTCAATTCCGCTGTCCATACAACCTGCTCCGTACGTTCCCGTCTTCTCCACATTCCATCACACATTTTTTATTTTTATTTTGACCAATCGGTTTTTTCATAAATCACGCTCCTTAATATCTCATTCAACTTAACCTTACTTTATAAAGTCATTTATAAAATTTTAATTTTCATAAAAAAACATAACTTTATATTATAAAGTCACTTTGTATAAGAATTTATCATTAAATCCTTTTCCAGGGGAATTATATTTAATAAAATAAAATATGGAAGTAGGAAAAAGAACAAAGAGTCACAGGAAGACATTAACTGTCATAAAAGAGAAATCAACAACATTAAATATCGTTTAGGTAAAGTCGAGAATAGTTGGGAGGAATTCGACGAAGTATGAAAAGCACTATTGGAAAAAATCGATAAATTATTACAAAAAGAAGACAAAATTGACACATTAATAAACATGTCGGAGGATCGATGTAATAGTTATTTAAGAATAAGGGGTTCCAACAAAGACGAGAGTACAAGGATGCTTAATGAATAGATCGTGAGAATTGATCAATTAATTGAACAAGTGGACACATTATTCAGATAACCTTTAGACTTTCGTAGACCATCACAAAGTCTAGGATTGAAAAATCTAGAGGATGAGGGACACCAAGAAATACTAGAGATAATTTTTTCAAGAAATCCGCAAAAAATTCAAGATAAAGATTACCAGAAGTTTAAAAGGAGTTATCGAAATATGACGACAAGGACCATGGAGGCGCTGTTGTTTGGATCAACAAAATAGACAGTATTTTTGAATCAAACCCCCCACTAGGTGAACGAGAAAAAGTAATGGTAGCCTCCAATAGTTTAGAAGGAGAAGCTTATGACTGGTACCTATGGTGGTCCAGGAAATGTGACACTCGTTCCTTCCATTGGAAAAATTTCACAGCTACCCTACTAAAAAGGTTTCGTGACGAAGAGGACGATGACCTATATAACAAGTTCGTGCATCTTAAACAGAAAGGGAGCGTAAACAATTATACACACGAATGAGAGGTTTTGGAAACAGGGTAGTGCAGATTCATTGATGAACAATTACTAAAAATGTATATCTGTGGATTAAAGGATTTCATTTGTAGAGAAATTAAACTATAGAACCCTAAAACTATTGAATATGCTAGACACACATCAAGGCTAATTAAACAAAAATACAAGTTGAATAAGCTATCATTCACAGGTCCAGAAGCGTAAAAAAGATATTCAAATGAAAAACCAAATAAGTATTCTACAGACAAGTCTAACCCAGGTAAGAAATGGGTGAACAAATGTAGATATTGTGGGGAAAATTGATTTCCAGGGCATACATGCGATAATAAAAATATATATACTTGCAAAGAAAAGAAGGAGTCTGACTCATCCAATAGTGAATCAGAGAGAGGGAACAAGAAGAAAAAAAATTGTCATAAGTGTGGGGAAAATTAGACACCAAGGCATAGATGCGAGGACAATTCATTACACTACTTTAGAATAGTGGATGGGAAGAAAGTAGAAGTCCTGAAAATAGAGGATGAAATAACTATAGCATACAACGCAGATTCTAACCATGATGACATACTGCAAAAATAATCACTAGCTTCAATCTCACGTGTCCAAAATAATTAAAATGAAGAAAACAAACTTCAAAGAGAGATAATTACTCCAAAATATATTCCACCACATCTCAGAAAGGATAAGAGCCAATCTCCAAGAAAAGAAGAAATCAAACCTATAGCTCTATTGGCAACTATGACAGGGAAACCACAACCTAAGACCCTAAAACTTAAGGGAGTCATAAAAGATAGAAATGTAACAATCCTCGTAGATTCTGGTAGTACCCATAACTGTATAGACATTAATGTCGCAAAAAAACTAAACCTTTTCATCTACCCCACCAAGGACCTCACCGCTAGGGTTGCTAATGGACAAAAGATCAAGGAGCTTGGAAAATGTTATAAAGTCTTAGTTCAAAAACAATAACTATAACTACAAACACAATTCTATGCTCTACCGCTCGAAGGAATGGATATGGTGCTAAGTGTAGAACGGTTGATAATAGATATAGTTGGGGAGTTATGCCAAAAACCTTGAAGAACAATTCATGGAATTTAATTGGTAAGGTAAACACTATAAACTATATGGTGTTAGAAGAATCAATTACCTAAAAAAAACAAAAAACAAACTTCATTTCACTACAGAAACACTCTCTACTAGAGAGAATCCTATTTTACTATGCTTTGAGGACAAAACATTCCTTAATATGGTGGCAATGTAACAAACAAAATAATAATAATACAGTTTATTAACGTAATTCAAGAGGCACGTACCTCTTCATCAAGAGGCATGTACCTCTTCACCTCGTGACTAGTGAATGCTATAAGTAAACTGTCATGAGGGTGATTATAACATCATCTATTATTCATTTTTATCAATCATTATCACTACAATTCATAACATTTCCGTATTCATCTAAATACAAAGCTTACTTGTTACAACCTTGGTCCCTTTATCATGTGTTTCCTCATAATCAATAAAAAAATGGTTTAATAAAAACGTTGCCTAGTTCATCTGGACACCCTTAATGCATCTTTCAGCTACTTCTATGACTGTTGCTGGGACTTGATCTTTTTTGCACTTTCTTAACAACTTACAAGCTAAGGCTTGCGTCGCAAACCTTGCTGTTGGGTCGCATATGCTAGCGATGTCTAAACCGTGTTGTCCATAGAATGTATGGAACTTCTCTTTCATTCTCCCAGTTAGAGAACTTTCATTCTTCTTATCAAAAAACAATAAATATGGGTCCCCCCCCTATGAAAAAAGACTGGTGATGTGCACGATCAAATCTATATCGATGGAAACTGGCTTATCGAGCCACAAGTAGCCCCTGTGCACACAACTCAACAACATTTTGACACACGCATTAATCTCTTGGCTTCGTCCAAAGTGTGGTATATCAAAGAGGTTCAAAATTCCTACCTTATGCAACCCAATAGCCCAAATCTATGGCTTGATGACTATCATCTGTGTCTCAGAACTAATGTGCTTCTTCAAGAACTTGCTAGGAACCAACTCTGGAAATTTCTTCTCATCTATAATGTCATGGTTGACATACTTTAATGTGGGTATCAGGCCTAAAATTTCCCCTTCCACGATCACTCCCTCTGGAATTGGTGGTTCCATGAGCATGTACTTCACATCTTTCTATAAATTGACCTGTTTTGCGGATGGTTTTCTTGGAAGGATATAGTCCTTGGGGAATCTTGATGCCGAGGACAATGCCTCCCATGTCTCTTCAACTAGAGGCATTGTTGTGTGTTGATCGTGCTATTTCTTTGATATTGACATTGAAGTCGCTGCTGCCTTTGGTGGTGTCATCTTCCTATGTGACTTGTCTCTACTTCCAACTGGGTTCTGTAGCTTGGCTCTGTATGCGAATTCTAACTGAAAATAACCTTCCCCCATCGACTATTTTCTTTCTTTTAAACTTCATCACCAACTGTTAGCTTCCCTTCGTGCTTAAAATTTCCATCTAATCCACTAGGGATTTGCATTCCTTACCTGCCTTAATGCTCCATTACTTCGTATCTTGGTGAATTATCCATTTGATTATGCAATCTGTCAAAATATTCTTGCCAATCTACATTTATTGTTACGAGATGCCACTACTTTTCCCTTATGGTAGCTCTTTATTGTATGTCCCATCATGGATTGTCTTAAATGCTATGAACTATCATCTGCATGATCCCTTCTCTTTGCATGATCTCTTCTCTCTGTGCAATCTCTTTTGTTTGTGCGATCTCGCTTCCTTCGTCTATGCACTCTTTTTTCTCCTTCTTTCTCTTTTGCAAAATTTTCCTACTTTTCCTTTTTACCTGCTAATCTTAACTACTTGAACTCCTCAACTTTCGACTTCTTCCTAGAACTATAATTTTTCTTTTTCCTGTTTTGCTTGCTTTTTCTTTCTTTTTCTGCCTTTTGTTTCTATAGTACACTATGATACAACTTAGTCTGCGCAATTCACCTAGTGTGCGAAAGGACAACCGTCCCTGTATAGTTTCAACTGACTTCCATTCCCTAGTCCTTCCATGACTTATCCATCCAACTGTTCCAGCTGAGAAACACCTGTGTCTGTCACATATCTAATCATGTATGGCCCTAGCTAGTGCGCCCTAGAATCCTACAACAAATCAGTCTTCCTATAATACTAGTAAATCTGATAGTCTTTCTTCTATTGCATCGGAATCCATAAGGTCTGTCATCGTAGCAATGCGCTAACTCAGTACAATAAATTCCATGGGAATGACTGCTTCCTGACCATATGCTAATCTAAAGGGTGTCTAACCTATCAACTTCTTGCATGTAGTTCTATAAGCCCATAGTACTGCAGGGATTATTAAGTCCCAATCATCTCATCCTACATTACATACCTTTGTCAATGCATTCTCCAATATCTTATTGAAGACCTCCACAGTTCCATTTTCTTGCGGGTGATATGGAGTGCTCTTTTGATGTTGAATATGGAACTCTTCTGTTAATGATGCAATTGTCATGTTCAAAAAGTGAGTCCCCCGATCGCTCATAAGTAATTTAGGACACCCAAACCTTGTAATTATGTTCTCAAATAAGAACCGCGAAGCTGTCTGCACGCTGCAATTTGTAACTGGTTCTACATCTGTCCATCTCTTCATGTAGTCTGTCACAGTTATTATGTCCCTAGCTCTTGTTCTCCTCATTGGTGGGTTAATTGGTCTGACAAAATTCACTGCCCATTTGTCAAATTCCTGCAAGGTAACTTGTGGATTCAAAGGCATCTCATCCCTCCGTGATGACCTTCCTACTCTCTGGCAAAAGCCAGAACTCTGACAATATTCTTTCACGTCCTGATGGAGGGTGGGCCACCATAGCCCTGTGTGCAAGATCTTCTACGATGTTGCCTTTCCTGCATAATGACCTCTTGCAATTCCATCTCGTGCCTCTGCCAGTATCATTGGTATTTCATGCTCTAGCACACATCATCGCATTATCCCATCTACACCTAAACTATATAAGTTTCCTGCAATTAAATGATAATCCATTACTTTAGACACTAATTGCTTCTTCTGTGCTACTGCCACGTTGGATGGAGCTATTCGTATACTAAAAAAATGGATAATTTTTGCAAAGTGGTCGTATACCATTTGAACTGAAAATAAATGTGCATCTCATAAACTATCATCGAGGTTCCCTGCATCTTCTCTTGTCAGTATCTGTGACAAATGGTCTAGTCCTGCATTCAGTTTCCCTGACTTCACAATAAATTTGAAATCATACTCCTGGAAAAACAATAACCATTGACATATTCTTCCCCCCAACACTGGCTTGTTCACTAGATATTTCAATGCAGAGTGGTCTATATACATGTTGAAGTGGGACCCCGACAAGTAGTGTTTGAACTTTTGCAAGGCATAACCCATTTCCAAGCCTTCCCTTTATGTTGTTGTGAAATTCTTCTCAGTAGTCGACAACTTCCTGATAGAAAAAGAAATTAGATAGTTGAACTCTCCCTCTCCTGGCTGGGCTAACACTACACTGAGCGCTTTTGATGATGCGTCCACATGAACATGCAACTCTTTCTGCTAATTCAAGAACACTAGAATGGGCACACTTACTAACTTATGATTCAATACGTCCAGACCCTACTGACAATATTCATTCCACTTAAACTTAGCTTCTTTCTTTAATAACTTTTCCAATGGAGTTGTAATCTGCACATAGCCTTTAATAAATTTCTTGTAATATCCTGTATGACCCAGAGTTGTTCTCAATTGTCGCATTGACTCAGGTAGTGGAAAATTAACAATTACTGCGATCTTGGCAGGATCAACCAACAAACCCTGCTTGCATACCACATGACCTAGCAATATCCCAAATG
>JASDQU010012468.1:116513-127517 GCA_032191745.1 Picea mariana
TAACCATGATGACATACTGCAAAAAGAATCACCGGCTTCAATCTCATGTGTCCAAAAAAATTAAAATGAAGA
This sequence comes from Picea mariana, assembly GCA_032191745.1. Classification (NCBI taxonomy): domain Eukaryota; kingdom Viridiplantae; phylum Streptophyta; class Pinopsida; order Pinales; family Pinaceae; genus Picea; species Picea mariana. Next base: position 116,586 of record JASDQU010012468.1, read on the forward strand.
AAACAAACTTCAAAGAGAGATAATTACTCCAAAATATATTCCACCACATCTCAGAAAGGATAAGAGCCAACCTCCAAGAAAAGAAGAAATCAAACCTACAGCTCTATTGGCAACTATGACAGGGAAACCACAACCTAAGACCCTAAAACTTAAGGGAGTCATAAAAGATAGAAATGTAACAATACTCGTAGATTCTGGTAGTACCCATAACTGTATAGACATTAATGTCGCAAAAAAACTAAACCTTTTCATCTACCCCACCAAGGACCTCACCGCTAGGGTTGCTAATGGACAAAAGATCAAGGAGCTTGGAAAATGTTATAAAGTCTTAGTTCAAAAACAAGAACTATAACTACAAACACAATTCTATGCTCTACTGCTCGAAGGAATGGATATGGTGCTAGGTGCAGAACGGTTGCTATAGTTGGGGAGTTATGCCACAAACCTTCAAGAACAATTCATGGGATTTAATTGGTAAGGTAAACACTATAAACTATATGGTGTCAGAAGAATCAATTACCAAAAAAAAAAAAAAAAACTTCATTTCACTACAGAAACACTCTCTACTAGAGAGAATCCTATTTTACTATGCTTTGAGGACAAAACATTCCTTAAGATGGTGGCAATGTAACAAACAAAATAATAATAATATAGTTTATTAACATAATTCAAGAGGCACATACCTCTTCATCAAGAGGCATGTACCTCTTCACCTCGTGACCAGTGAATGCTATAAGTAAACCGTCACGAGGGTGATTATAACATCATCTATTATTCATTTTTATCAATCATTATCACTACAATTCATAACATTTCCGTATTCATCTAAATACAAAGCTTACTTGTTACAACCTTGGTCCCTTTATCATGTGTTTCCTCATAATCAATACAAAAATGGTTTAATAAAAACGTTGCCTAGTTCATCTGGACACCCTTAATGCATCTTTCAGCTACTTCTATGACTGTTGCTGGGACTTGATCTTTTCTGCACTTTCTTAACAAATCACAAGCTAAGGCTTGCGTCGCAAACCTTGCCGTCGGGTCGCATATGCTAGCGATGTCTAAACCGTGTTGTCCATAGAATGTATGGAACATCTCTTTCATTCTCCTAGTTAGAGATTTTTCATTCTTCTTATCAAAAAACAATAAATATGGGTCCTCCCCCTATGAAAAAAGACTGGTGATGTGCACGATCAAATCTGTATCGATGGAAACTGGCTTGTCGAGCCATAAGTAGCCCCTGTGCACACAACTCAACAACATTTTGACACACGCATTAATCTCTTAGCTTCGTCCAAAGTGTGGTATATCAAAGAGGTTCAAAATTCCTACCTTCTGCAACCCAGTAACCCAAATCTATGGCTTGATGACTATCATCTGTGTCTTAGAACTAATGTGCTTCTTCAAGAACTTGCTAGGAACTAGCTCTGGAAATTTCTTCTCATCTGTAATGTCATGGTCGAGATACTTTAATGTGGGTATCAGGCCTAACATGTCCCCTTCCACGATCACTCCCTCTGGAATCAGTGGTTCCATGAGCATGTACTTCACATCTTTCTATAAATTGACCCATTTTGTGGATGGTTTTCTTGGAAGGATATAGTCCTTGGGGAATCTTGATGCTGAGGACAATGCCTCCCATGTCTTTTCAACTAGAGGCATCGTTGTGTGTTGATCGTGCTATTTCTTTGATATTGACATTGAAGTCGCTGCTGCCTTTGGTGGTGTCATCTTCCTATGTGACTTGTCTCTACTTCCAACTGGGTTCTGTAGCTTGGCTTTGTATGTGAATTCTAACTGAAAATAACCTTCCCCCATCGACTCCTTTCTTTCTTTTAAACTTCATCACCAACTGTTAGCTTCCCTTCGTGCCTAAAATTTCCATCTAATCCACTAGGGATTTGCATTTCTTACCTGACTTAATGCTCCATTACTTCGTATCTTTGGTGAATTATCCATTTGATTATGCAATCTGTCAAAATATTCTTGCCAATCTACATTTATTGTTACAAGATGCCACTACTTTTCCCTTATGGTAGCTCTTTATTGCATGTCCCATCATGGATTGTCTTAAATGCTATGAACTGTCATCTGCATGATCCCTTCTCTTTGCATGATCTCTTCTCTCTGTGCAATCTCTTTTGTCTGTGCGATCTCGCTTCCTTCGTCTATGCACTCTTTTTCCTCCTTCTTTCTCTTTTGCAACATTTTCCTACTTTTCCTTTTTACTTGCTAATCTTAACTACTTGAACTCCTCAACTTTCGACTTCTTCCTTGAACTATAATTTTTCTTTTTCCCGTTTTTCTTGCTTTTTCTTTCTTTTTCTACCTTTTGTTTCTATAGTACACTATGATACAACTTAGTCTGCGCAATTCACCTAGTGTGTGGAAGGACAGCTGTCCCTGTACAGTTTCAACTGACTTCCATTCCCTAGTCCTTCCATGACTTATCCATCCAACTGTTCCAGCTGAGAAACACCTGTGTCTGTCACATATCTAATCATGTATGCCCCTAGCTAGTGCGCCCTAGAATCCTACAATAAATCAGTCTTCCTATAATACTAGTAAATCTGATAGTCTTTCTTCTATTGCATCAGAATCCATAAGGTCTGTCATCGTAGCAATGCGCTAACTCAGTACAATAAATTCCATGGGAATGACTGCTTCCTGACCATATGCTAATCTAAAGGCTGTCTAACCTGTCAACTTCTTGCATGTAGTTCTATAAGCCCATAGTACTGCAGGGATTCTTAAGTCCCAGTCATCCTGTCCTACATTACATACCTTTGTCAATGCATTCTCCAATATCTTATTGAAGGCCTCCACAATTCCATTTTCTTGCGGGTGATATGGAGTGCTCTTTTGATGTTGAATATGGAACTCTCCTGTTAATGATGCAATTGTCATGTTCAAAAAGTGAGTCCCCCGATCGCTCATAAGTAATTTAGGACACCTAAACCTTGTAATTATGTTCTCAAATAAGAACTGCGAAGCTATCTGCACATTGCAATTTGTAACTGGTTCTACATCTGTCCATCTCTTCAAGTAGTCTGTCATAGTTATTATGTCCCTATCTCTTGTTCTCCTCATTGTTGGGTTAATTGGTCTGACAAAATCCACTGCCCATTTGTCAAATTCCTGCAAGGTAACTTGTGGATTCAAAGGCATCTCATCCCTCCGCGATGACCTTCCTACTCTCTGGCAAAATCCAGAACTTTGACAATATTCCTTCGCGTCCTTATGGAGGGTGGGCCACCATAGCCCTGCATGCAAGATCTTCTACGCTGTTGCCTTTCCTGCATAATGACCTCTTGCAATTCCATCTTGCGCCTCTGCCAGTATCATTGGTCTTTCATGCTCTAGCACACATCGTCGCATTATCCCATCTACACCTAAATTATATAAGTTTCCTGCAATTAAATGATAGTCCATTACTTTAGCCACTAATTGCTTCTTTTGTGCTACTACCACGTTGGATGGAGCTATTCGTATACTAAAAAAATGGATAATTTTTACAAAGTGGTCGTATACCATTTGAACTGAAAATAAATGTGCATCTCATAAACTATCGTCGAGGTTCCCTGCATCTTCTCTTGTCAGTATCTGTGACAAATGGTCTAGTCCTGCATTCAATTTCCCTGACTTCACAATAACTTCGAAATCATACTCCTGGAAAAACAATAACCATTGACATATTCTTCCCCCCACCACTGGCTTGTTCACTAGATATTTCAATGCAGAGTGGTCTATATACATCTTGAAGTGGGACCCCGACAAGTAGTGTTTGAACTTCTGCAAGACATAAACCATATCCAAGCCTTCCCTTTATGTTGTTGTGTAATTCTTCTCAGTAGTCGACAACTTCCTGATAGAAAAAGAAATTGGATGGTCGAACTCTACCTCTCCTGGCTGGGCTAACACTACACTGAGCACTATTGATGATGCGTCCACATGAATGTGCAACTCTTTCTGTTAATTCAAGAACACTAGAATGGGTACAATTACTAACTTATGATTCAATACGTCCAGACCCTACTGACAATATTCATTCCACTTAAACTTAGCTTCTTTCTTTAATAACTTTTCCAATGGAGTTGTAATATGCACATAGCCTTTAATAAATTTCTTGTAATATCCTATATGACCCAGAGTTGTTCTCAACTGTCGCATTGACTCAGGTAGTGGAAAATTAACAATTACTGCGATCTTGGCAGGATCAACCAACAAACCCTACTTGCATACCACATGACCTAGCAATACCCTAAATGGTGCACATAAAATACACTTCTTCAAATTTAATGATATACGATATTGTCTACATCTATCAAGCATCAATTGTAGAGTTTCTATGTGATCTTTCAACAGGCTAAATAAAATCCAATCATCTAAGTACACTTCAAGAAACTTATGGATAAATTCCTTAAAGGCCGTGACAACTACTCTAGAAAACAAAACAGGTGCATTCTTTAACCCAAACAACATCATAGTGTACTAGAATCTTCCCCATTCTATCACAAATGTTGTCTTATGTTTGTCTTCTGGCACAATCGTTATCTAATGGTATCCTGAAAATCCATCGGTGAAGAAGTAGGCCTTGCACCCTCCTACGTTTTCTAACGCTTTATCTGTCAATGGGGGTCAGGAAAGAGTCATGTAAATATACATTGTTCAATTTCCTTAGGTCGACGCAAATCCTAATACCCCCTGTTTTCTTATCTTGAATGACCATTGGGATTATCCATTTGGACTATGCGACGGTCTCAATGATACCAACTCCTATCATTCTGTCAAGCTCAAATTTCACTTTTTCCTTGTACTTCAGATTCAATCTGTAAGGTCTCTATCTTACTGGTTTGGCATCTAGTTTTAACGAGATATTCATCTTTCCCAATTCCCTAGCTATTCCCTTCATTTCTAAAAAGGTTGTTGGAAAGAGATCTTGATACTCATGCAATAGGTCTGCAATCTTTTCCACAGTCTCATCATTCCAATAGTCACCAATATTCATGAACTTAGGTTTCTCTTTTGTGCCAATATTCACTCTGTGCACTCTTAGGGGCTTCGCGTATGCATCCGATTTGAGTTCTGGACCTTCTATGACACACTTCCCTTCAGTCTCTAGTACTTGCACATTTATTGGGTCTTCTTCCTCTTGATCTTCTTCAGTAACATTGTAACATTCTAGTAGTTCATGGACTATCACTGATTCTCTATGCGCACTACATGTAGGTACTATTTTTATATGAACTTCTTCCATAAAAACATTACTTCTATTGACTTGTAGAGCTGCATCTACTAAAGGTGACTCAACTTCAAAATTAAATGTTACCTTAAAATTTCGAGTGAGCTCTTCCCAATCTGCTGTCCCTCTGCATACTTCTAGTTCTAGATATCAGTTCTTGGGAACTATCTCAAGTGTACGTATGAACCATTGCATCCATTCCTGCTTCAACACTTGTCTCCAAGTTGTCATACATTGCGCACATGATCTATCAGACTACTCATCCCTGTATATTTTTGCATAATTTATTCTATTCCAAATCTAATTTGCATCAACCTTTTATAGTGCTTCCAATCCTCTATTCCTTCCTTGTGTGTATCCCACCATCTCGATGGGGTTGCTCTTAGTGCAACATATAATTCCAACGATATTTTTTGTTCGAGTATCTGCAACTCAAATTCATTGACAAAAGAACTTACCTCAGTTAATCCATCAAACCATGGTGTATCATGTACCTTTGTTCCCATCCAACACAAAGAGCGAGTAATACCAACACATCTTCTGGTCTATACTTCGTGCAACCTATGCTTCCAATGTTCAAGTCCTTCCTTCGATTCTGATGCACAAGAGCTAATGCTTCTCCAAATAAGCGCACCATATGAAGTAGGATTGACATAGTCATGCATGCGTGTAGTCATATTATACAAGTTATCAATTTCCTTTCTCGTGGGTTCCACATACCTTCTTTCCTATTTGGGGTCTAGTGGTGCAGTGACCTTTAAGCCTCCTCCAAAAATCATTCATCTTTTATTCAAATTGATAATCGCCTGGTTTTCAAAGGCCCAATCCAGTCTGAGAAATGATAGATGAAACTAATTGTTATCCAGGATCTCAATGACTTCGAAGTCTTCTATGCTGCGCACTCCATCTATGTTAACAGGTACTCTTACAAGTCTCCCGATCGATATTATCTTATGTTGGTTTTTCAACCTCAACTAAAAAGTTGACCAAACTAGTTTCGGTTTCCCCATGATTTCCAACGTCTGTCTTGGAAGAACATTGACATCCGATCCTAAGTCCAGGATGACATTATCCATGTCATACTATCCTATCTACACACTTAATCTGAATTCTCTGTTTGTCCTCTTCTTACAAAATACTTGGTTCACTACTCTTTGTGTCGTAGGTACTTCTCTGTCTTGGGTACACTGGTCGATCATCCTGTGCAATGCATTCAACTCTGTTTCATCCTACATTAACTCTAAATAACTCTTTAGAAATTCTTTCAAAGTATTTACCTTTACGACTAGCCTTTCTGGAACAGTGTGATCATAAAATGATGACATATCATATACTGGGGGTGTCTTTGGCATTGATGCTATCCCATCCAGTCCTAGTATATCCTTCTTGGCTTGTTGATATGTCTCTTTCTCTTTCCATGGATTAAATGTTGGCATAGGCTCAACTGATTTCCTTATCCATTTCTTGACCCCTTTTCATTTTCCATCGCATCTAGTCTAGTTCTCATTCCACCACGCATAACAAATGCTATTATGGGTTGATCGTCATGCTCCTCGACTGCTATCATCTATAGGTTCTAGTTCTGATTTTGATTTTGATGCTGGTTTTGGTTCCCTCTTTCCTGAAATTTGATTATCAATTGACGACAATCTTCTGTCACATGGTCCAATGCTCTGCAGTACGTGCACATTGTGCAAGGATTTGGGAAGTCTCTTGCCAAATTCCCCAGTTGATTGCAATTATACAAAATTATTGGTCCTCTACCTCCTCTACCAAATCCTCCACATCCTCGACCTCTACCAAATCCTCCTCATCCACCTTGATTAAATCCTCTTGGAGTATTGTACTGTGGAACCCCTCCGTCTATTATGACATTTTCTTCATGGATTCTATATGCATGTGAAGTGTGCTCTCTCATTAAGTCGAATGTGCAACAATCTTTCTCATCATGTCCTACATATTTGTAAAATTTACAGAACAAATTCCTAGGCGTACTCTGGTACTTCTGCAATAATGGAGAAGCAGTCGGATGATGTCTCCATGTCTTACATATCTCATAATACCCTACTCTTCCAGCCAATGGGTTCAATGCTCCTGTAGCCATATGCTACGCAAAAGCTATGCATTCTTCCTTACAATGGCCTTTTGTCTTACATGTAATACACCAAACTTGTTCATGTTTTTCCTTTTCCTTCATTATCTCAGGCAACTAAATTCTCAGTGCATCCAACTGCGACTGTACCTATTCCATCTCCTACTATAGAAGCTTCTAACTTCATCATAATTTCTAATGCTTATGGATGTGACGTAATCTTCCGCTGTGTCAATAGATAGTTAATGTGCGGTAATGGACCTACAATAAACCATTCACGATGTTGTGTGTTAGGAATCCGAAATGTTAATCTACCCATCACATCTTTAAATATCTGACCGTAATCCCAAACTATCTCATTCTGCACTTGCTTAATTTCTTTTAGCTCTGTGATATACTACGACTCAGATTTCGACTTCCGAAATTCCTTTAACAACACTTGTCCAATCTCTGCCAAAGTTATTGATTGTCCTACTGATGTATTTATTTGATACTTTATGTACCATAACAATGCACGACCTCTGAACTTCATGGCTAACTATGTAATCTTCATTGCCTTGTCTCGGACATTATGCATAGTCCATATCATGTCGCATACAAACAAATCTTGCTCTGGGTCCTCTGACTCCGCTCCCTGAAATTCAGGTATTCGTAGTGTATGATCTATTCCTGCCATTGTATTCTATGTAATACTTACCTTAGGTGATGCTGACTGACTTTGGTTCATTGCACTAATTCCACTATTCTGAATAATGTTCTGACTTCCTCCAATAACTATAATTTCTCTTGACAAAGTTACAGTTTCTGCTTCAGATCTAGGTGACACACACGAGGTCGTGGGTTCGACACAAATTCTGTTCTAAGATGGAATTCCTTCTTATGTTGAACTGTATTGAGGATCCTTTTCTTTCTCTTTCCTTTCTCTTTATGGTGCGATCTGAAGTACTGCGCAAGGGTCTCTTTTCTCAAACACTCTATGCTGCTCTTCTCTCTCAACCATAGTCTCCTTCTTACTATACCTAAAATTTTTCCCACAATGCAATACTCCAATCTCTCCATCTAAGTTTGTGTCTTTCTCTCTTGGCATCCTCAGTCCATCTGGTCCTTATTCATTCTTTCCACTCTTAGACCCTCTTTTGGTCATCCCCCAGTCCCCCTATGTGCCTGAAGGCACCTAGCAATCTGACTCCATATTCATAAAATTCTTGTCACACAACAAGATTTTTATCCAGGTAGATAGTGCGATATCTTTCACGCGGACCCTTGAAAAAGTCCCTCTCTGCGACACTATAAGACTAGGTACAATCTATTGCAAACTTTGTAATGCAACCTCCCAATACACTATTCAACCAAAATCCAACTACGCGAGAAACTTTATTACTTACTGTATTCAACTATATAATCAATTCAAGAGTCCAGTTTCTCGGAGCTTCAAGTTGATATCTCCCACTATTCTCCACTAGCCTTTCTAAACATTGAGACAACATTCTTGGAATTTCACCAAATAAAATTTCATGAAGATTTGTGAATACTTACCTTTGCAACCATTGTTCATCGTTGAGCCGTAGGTTCCTATTCTTTTCTCTGGCGAATTCTTGTTTCTTCCTCTCTATCATTCCGTGATCTCCTCCTTATTCAACCTCCAAAACATTCCCCTCAGTTACAGTTTCCGGTCTTGGAAACAAAACCATTTGTTGGCATGCAATGGGAAGACGCGGGGTTAGTCATCAATATACCAACAAATCCCTTAGACAACAACCCTTTCAGCATCACTTGTAAGCAAGTGAAGTCTCACTTGAGGCATCTAGAGGGGCTACATGAACCAAGCTTTTGCAGTGATGAGGGGAAGCGAGGCATTCAACTTGTTCTTACTAACCATCTACTCATGTGCAAAATTTTCATTAGTTAACAATTACTTAACACTCAATATATTCTATGCACAACATTCTCCCACTTAACATTCATTCATTTACTAGTTACTTTAGTGCACAACATTATAACATCATATGTAAATAACACATTCAACATACTTAATCATTTATAATCATTGCACCATAATAGTAAACATCATAACATGCGAAAAAACACATCATGACACAAAGGTTTAACATGGTTCACCCAACTTGAGCTACGTCCACAACAACTGGCTTCTTTTATTAGTCATTGATAATATTCTTACAACTGCACACTACACTACAAAAGATGCAACAATAAAATTACTCAAAACTGCCTAGCTGTTCTACTGTAGTGTGAGCCTCACTCCTCAGTCATAGCATTTGAACACTTAGCCAAAAAAACTCAACTCATGCACAATGCACCCTAACCTCTTATTCTTCAAATCCCTTCTACCCAAAACCCATTACATATTTATACATCAAAATAGGGATAATCCCATTACAATGTGGAAAAAATGTCCCAAAATCCTAACTACTTTCCACCTTTTGCATGTCGCTCCATCATGCTTCCTCCTATCGCGTGCTTTGACTCCTTAAATTCTACTCCTGTCGTGCTCTTTGGTTCATATTCTAATTTCCTTTTCTTCTTTGACTTATTCTGGCACAGATCCCAAAACTTATCCAAAATCCTATCCAACACCTACAAACCAAGATCTAAGCACAATGCAAGAGATATGTTGAAAAAATATCTGAACTATCCCTTAAGACTAGGAAACCAAAAAGGATCCGACAAATGAATTCACAATAATAATACCCTAATTATAATAATTGGAGATGACAATACATATGGAAATTGTAGGGATTAAAATCCCTATCATTCCTCCCAACCAAAGAAGCATTGGCCTCCAATGCTATGATCAAGAGAAAATCGAAACACCATTATTGTAGTAGATGGTGCACAACTATCATGATGCAAAGGATAATCTTGTTGAGAGATAAGGCAAAAAGTGGTAGATGTTTGGTGAAATCGGTGAGTAATCCCTGCAATTTAATTCACGCAAACCAAACCATGTCTTTGTTATGTAGATCAACATAATGGAACCCAAAAATATTTGAAATTCTCCCGAAAAACATGCCATGACACCATACAAAGCAGTGTGATCCAAATGACAAAGCTTTTGAAGCATACGATACTCCAACAAAAATCTGGCGTGGGGACATTGAGTTCCTAAGTAACTACCAAAAGAGGACATGTAAACTCTCAGATTCACAGATACCAAAGCATGCTTGTGAAAATACATAATGAAATGGGAAAGATCATGACTCAAGGTAGTGTTACAAATAAGTCCAAAATGTTGGTGGATGATGCCAAATGTGGACATCTCCGAATATCAAAAACAATATGTGGGTTCTCAGAATCAAATGTTGATGCTTCTCCCTTCACTTATAAGACTTTCATATAACATAATATACCATATGGGAACGAACCATACCTTTGGGCCGAACATTGGTACTAAAAAGAATGAACCACTAACCATCCTATGAACATATTTACATCTACCAAGACACCTAGGTACCCAACCACGATGCTCACTAGTTCTCTAGGAGAATAGTTTGGATACAAGATCCATCCAAGTCAATCTTACATTCTTTATGCACCTACCAATGAGGACTTATAATGCAACAGTATTTCACCAGAACAC
>JASDQU010012468.1:150600-161938 GCA_032191745.1 Picea mariana
TTAGATTAAATCACTAGGGAAGTTTAAAGGTTTTGTAACGGGCCCATACATGCCCACATGATCACAATCTAGGATAGTTTCAAAGCTTTTCTTAGATTAAATCACAATAGGGAGTTAAAGGAATAGTAAAGGACCCACATGTCCACATGCTAGTTTCCTAGGGACTTTTGAATTATGCAAGGTTGTACCAAAGGCATTTAGTTAATTAGGTAATCAACACTTGTAAGGACCAAGTGAAGTCCACATGCAGCAAGGTGACACCTAATTCATTAAAACATTGGCACACTTTCACTCATTCACACACAAAAGTCACTTATCACTCACATAGTTTTCTTCTCGAAATGTGGAGGTCAAAGTAAGTTTCCTCCAAAGGGATTCTGAAACACCCCACCCTTTTCTTGACGAAACTATCCACTCCCATTTAAATTCAACGAGGTTGGTTCACACCCCCAATCTTTCAAACAACCACATCTAAATTTTTTCTAAAAACTCACTAAGTTTTCCTCCACAGGAGGTGCCAAAATAATTTTTTTAGTCTAGGTAGGATTTCGGGGATAGGCATCCAAATAACTCCCCGTTATCTGGTTCTCACATTGTCAAAACAATAGAAGTTGTCAAATAGGGAACTGAAAATCCTCCAAGTCAAGTGTTCCTAACACCATAAGGCCAGGAGATACCCGTGAAGGGTTGAAGGCCGAGGTCCAGTTGTTCTGTGCGTCCCCCCTTGAGGCACCCACCTCTTGGACGGGATCCAACCCGTGACCCATTTCTTAGGCCGAAAATCTAAATGCTACACTTTGACTGAGGTACCTAGTGACCAAATTTTAGGACATCTACCCAGGTGGAAATTATGGGCTGCAATTGCACCTTGATCAGATTTTGTGTGGCTATTGGGAAATATCGCCAGCTCTTTCGGGATATGCCCCCTTTACCCCTCATTATAACTGATTACTTCATCCTTCACTAGTTTCTCTTCTGATGACTTCAGACCCCACTATTGAGTACTATTGGAAGGTCCAATGCAATTTGAGAGGAAGGACGTTACGTCTTTTAGGACACGAGCATTTGTTTTCTTTTATTCCCCACGCGGACAAAACCCCCTTATCCACATATATGCTTCCTTTTCAAAACACTTTATGTATGATGCACTTCTGATTACATTTTTTATTTAGATATATATCGTGTAAAGTTCAAAATTTCAACAAAGACTCTTGCTTATTTATTACTCTCACCACCATTCGCACACATTCACTCAGCTAGTCGGACATCATAGGGGACCCACAGAATCCCCATCATTCCAGATGCTTCCTAAATCTCCCTTCTATCTTAGGGGGAGTTCCTAGTCTTTCCAACTCATTAGCACCACCTTATCACACTCCAGTGAGTGCCACTGTCTTAGGATCAGTTTTGCTTGGTTCCACATTACTTGGGTACACTTCCCAAGGTCCTTCATCCACTCGCTCTCTTTTACACGGAAGCGGGGGGCCAACTTCATCTCAAGGGGGAAGTACCAACCCACCTAGCCCCCCTTAAGGGTCAGGTTCACAGAACACTCACAGCAGGGCTGGAACTAATCCTCCACCAACACTCCTAATGCCATATTTGGCCTCTCTTAACATACCAGATCTAAGAAAACTCACAAATGATCCTATATTGCATGACCCCACATGGCCTGCAATGCCCACCAAACTACCTTCAGACATCCCCAAGTTTGAAGGAAAGGCAGGGGATGACCCTTCCAATCATGTCATGACTTTCCACCTATGGTGTTCTTCCAACAACATCATGGATGATTCCATCAGACTATGATTATTTCAATGCACACTCACTGGCCCATCAGCCAAATGGTATGTAGATGAAAAATCGGGGTCCCATGTGACTTTCGAATCCTTGGCCAAAGCATTTTTGACCTTTTTCCAATTACTAATCCGCCATGAAAATGGTCTTGAACTACTCTCTAATTTCAAACAAACCTCAGCCACACATATCGCTGATCACATTCACGAGTGGCATAGATGACGTAGTTTGTGCAAAGCTGAAACCACCAAACAATAGTGTCTTGACTGGTTTCTCAGATCACTTGTCGCTCTCCTCGGTAAAGATGTATCTTCCACCTTCCCTCAATCAGAAGAAGAAGCCATCAGTAAGGCTCCATAATACGACCTCATCTATTCATAGTCAGGGTACTTGTACACTGTACTTCTTGATCTCCCAAAACCTGTGCCATTCGGCCAAGAAAAACCTGGGATGTCTCACTCAGCAGACAGACTGATTGGTAATACCACGCACCACGGTCCACAACCCCAACAACCACCAATGTATGGAACACCTCAATATCCGCTGGCATATGGGGGCACCTCTTATTACCCCCCACCCCCTTATCAACAACCATACCCTGTTGCTATTCCTCCACCCATCAGTGGACCACCGCTGACACCCCCAATACACCCACCTATCCAAATAAGTTCTGGTACTCCCTCTACCTCAGCTTATACTCTAAGTACTAGTGAAAGCGTCATGCCTTCCTATGTACCTTACGGATCACAACTCCCACAGAATCCGTACTTTCCATTCCCTGGTCCTCCACAACCCATGGCTCCCCCACATCCTCACGTTGGGGTGAATTTTGTTCAACCCTCTCCCCTTCAACAATATCAAAATTTTGAACAGCTGAATACGGAAAATCCGACCCATCTGTTGAATAATGCCAAAAAGAAAGGGAAAAACAGGAACAATAACAACCCAGGTCAAGGTGGGAATCACCCCCAACAGAACCAACCTATTGGGGGCAACCAAAATCAAGGGAATCAGAACCCCCAAGGAGGCAATAACAATAGGCGTCAAGGGAGAAATAACAATACTATTAAAACCACCTTCCCTTGTGCCCTTTGCAGTGAGTTTGGTCATTATACTCATCATTGCCCCCAAATCGCTGAATTTAAATGGGTGAAAGACTCAAGCAGTCTACCACATCCTCCAGCACTGCCTGCCCCTCAACAGGCCCCACAACAATACGTGCAACAACCCCCCCCAGCCGTGCTGCAAAACCCCATTCCACACCAAGGTGTGATGAACACCCAACAAGAGATGTAGCCTACCCCACCACAGTTGGGACAGTATCTCAATCCAAACAATCCCATAGATCGTATGATCCTCTTCACCAGTGAGGAAGAAATCCTTTTGCAAACATGTAGTCGTCAATACCGGGCACCCGCTGAGTCTCCTCCCATAACCCCAGAAACAGTCCCAGCACCAACGGGACCCCCATTGGTGATTCCTCGCCCTAACGCAGAACCACCTCTTCACATCCCTCGCATCCCATTGCGCAGGAATGTTCACAACCCACAGGCTAGGGCGACTCATAATTACAGTTTGGTTGATGACGTAGCACAATCCCCGGCTGCCGTGTCAGTCTTAGAAGTCCTTCAAACTTGTCCCACTCAGCAGAAATCATTACTTTCTGCCTTGGGGGCAGTCGACCCCGTAGATACTCGACTCATCAAATTTGATCTCGACAATGGGGAACCTCGCCTCCCCGCTCTAATCACTTTTCAAATCCCAGTAAAAATTTGGAACATTACAGTTCATCGGTGCATCATCGATGAAGGAGCATCCACATGCATCATGTCCAAATCTGTATGGAAGAAAATTGGTTCCCCCGAACTCATCCCATCTGCCATTACCTTAAGAGCTTATGACAGATGACCATCATCTCCTGAAGGGATCTTCCAAAATGTCCCTGTAGAACTCGAGGGCAAGACTATTCTCATCGACATTGAAGTTATCGACACCCCACTTGATTACAACATCTTGTTTGGTCATAGCTACATGTACGCTATGAAGGCAGTTGCCTCTTCCGTCTTTCGAACCATGATGTTCCCCCATAACGGAAACATCATTACCATTGATCAAGTTTCGCATTACGAGCCTAATCCTTCTACCAACATCAATAACATTCTCCCCCTCGTCCATACTCATCCTGAAATGTACCCACTCATTGAAATGGGTCCCAGGATTTTCAAAGACCCATCATTGTTAGGAACTTACTACGGTGCGCCACCGCTCCTTCATCCTTCCAATCAAGTATGTGTCGTATCATCCAATGGAACTGACATAGAGGATACCCTTCCTCCCAGGGAGGCTTCTATCATATCTGACGTCCCATTAGTCGCAGAGCTCCCCCCTCATGAGCCTCCTGCGAACTCGTCGACTCCACTAGTTCACGATTTCACCTCTCCCCAAGGCCATATCCTAGTTTGGGAGACAGTTCCCAAAGCCATTACTCAAATCCCTTTCTTCTACCCTCCACCTGGCGTACAAGATTTCCAAGTAGCCATAATGCTTACCCTACCTAATATGGTGTTGGCAATTCCAATTTGGTATTTACATCCACTAGAGATGGTCCCTCAACCATCCCTTCCCCCCCAAACGGAAGGAATCCCAATNCACCATACCCCCTACACCCCCACTCACTAACATCCCTGCCACAACTGGGGGCAAGAGAAAGAAGAAGGAGCACACAACTCCATTTCCCCTGCGCGTCCAACCTCCTTGCGCGTTATGTGAGAAATATGGACACCCAACCAACAAATGCCCATCTTTACCCGAGTTACGTAATCTCATTCAACCCAGTCAAATACCATCACCACTCACCACTGTAACAAGTACCGCTGCTATCTCCCCGAACACAAGTACCAAAGGACTGCGAACCAAATTCACTTGCACCATATGTTCAGAATATGGCCATTATACACACCATTGCCCAGCGCTACCTCAGTTCCGATAGACGTTAGTCGCAGTACGCCAAAGCTTCCAGCAGGCACCCAGTTCAGTTACGTCATCCTCACCAAAAATCATTGACATCCACTATGTCATGACTTCAGTCAACGAATGCATGAGATGCCCTTGCTCTCTATGTGAATCCTTAGATCATTTTACATATCAATGTCCTATGATCATTGAATACAGGCAACGCCAGATGGCCCTGATTCAAACCCCTGTGCCCCCTACAGAATCGATGGTTGACCTTACCTAACCACTTGATATTCTTCATATCATTTCTCCTGAACCCAAGGCACTCCCTATACCTCCGTGGTTCTTGGATGACTTATCCAAGGATTTACTCCCAAATCCCCCCAATTCTCCCGCTCATTTTCCTACGAAAAGTTTACATCCAACAACCACTGGTACTCCTCAGTACCTCAATATTTGGTTTATGTCGAGCAAATCATCATAATCTCATTGCGTCATTCCCCCTGCTTCATCATCCCCAAAGGACAAACACACGGTGACAGTCACCGATATCACTCTTGTTGACCCCTTGTATTCCTGCCAATTTCACTGTGACGAGGACATACTCTAGGAACTAACCAACCCATGGGATGTGATACACCACAGAGCGCTCTTCTTTTCACAGGACACCTTCATGCCTTCTAACCAACACCCCATATACACAGTCGAAACTAAGGATTTTATCCCATCAAGGGATTTCGACTGGTTCAACAACCCCATCCTTTCCCTTGATGCTTTTGAAGAAGGAAACATGGCCAACATTTCCCTGACCATCAAAATCGATATTTCCATAAAAAATGGAGTCATCGAGAAAATCACCATCGGCGCTGCATGCACCCCTCAAGAAATCACCACCTATACAACCCTCTTCCAAGAATATCGGGATATTTTTGCCTGGTCATACACAAAGATGCCTAGCCTTGATCCCTCTATTGTTGAACATCGCATTGACACCTGGCCTGACATTACACCAGTTCGTCAAAAACAATGACCGCTACACCCATCCAAAGAAGTGGCCATTAAAGCCAATATTGACAAATTACTCGCAACTGGATTCATCTACCCCATCGCCTATACCTCACGGGTTTCCTACCCTGTACCCGTTAACAAATAATAGGGCACTATCCACGTCTGCACGGACTTTCGCAATCTCAATCACACCTGTCCCAAAGACAACTTTCCAATGCCTTTCATCAACCATATTATCGACGATTGCGTAGGCCACGAGGCTCTGTCCTTCATGGACGGTTTCTCTGGTTATAATCAAATCCAAATCCACCCAGCCGATCAATACAAAACCACATTCACCACCCCTTGGGGTACGTTTGCGTATCGTGTCATGCCTTTTGGCCTAAAGAATGCTGGTGCAACTTTCCAATGGGCCATGACATACATTTTTAATGATCTAGCTCATATCATCCTCACATACTTGGACGATCTCACAGCTTGATCCAAAAAACGCACCCAACATCTTGATGATTTATGGATCGTCTTCCAACAGTGTCGTCAGTACAACATCCGCTTGAACCCCCTCAAATGCGTATTCTGTGTCACTACTGGGCGCCTCCTTAGATTCATTGTGTCCCAAAGCAACATAACTATGGACCCCCTCAAAGTCCAAGCCACCATCGAACTTCCACCCCCCCGGAATTTACGCCAACTACAGAGCCTACAAGGAAAAGCTAACTTTCTACGGCGTTTTGTCCTAGACTATGCCACTTGAGCACATGGTTTCCTTCACTTACTCCGCCACGACATCCCATTCCATTGGGATGAACATGCCCAAAAATCATTCGACGATCTTAAAATGGTGCTCTCCAACGCCCCTTTAATTAGTGCACCCAACTACAATCATGACTATATCCTCTACATACCAGCCTCAGCTGTCTCAGTAGCAGGAGTTCTCGTTCAACTCGGTGATGACGACCGTGAGCATGTAATTTACTACATTAGTAAAAACCTCTCAGGGCCACCCCTGAAGTATAAGCATGAAGATAAACTAGCCCTAGCAGTTGTCGTCGCAGTCCAGAAACTGCGTCATTACATTCTGCTTTGCACGACTAAAGTCGTAGCAGATTCCAACCCTATGCAATACTTGCTCAGTCATCGGCAAATTCATGGCAAATTTGCTCGATGGATCGTTATCCTTCAGGAGTACGATCTCGAATTTTCAACACCCAAGAGAAAGAAAGCCCTCATCCTTGCCGAACTTGTCACGGCCTTCCCCTTCGACACTACCAGTGCCCCTGTCAATATCGACTTCTCCGATGAACATCTCTTTTATATCACTTCAAATGATCCTTGGTACGATGACCTCCTCGTCTACCTCCGAACCCAAGAGTTCGGTAACCACTTCTCACGAGATGATCGCCATCGTATTCGCCACCAAGTCCCCCGCTATCTCCTCATCAGAGATATCTTATATCAGCGAGGGGTCGACACCATACTTCGTCGATGCTTGACTATTGACGAGGCCGATAGAGTCTTGAATGACTGCCATAACAGCGCATGTGGGGGCCATCTTTCGGGAATGTCCACTACTCAGAAAATCATCTGAGCAGGTTATTTTTGGCCTACTTTGTTTCACGATTGCATTCATTCCGTGAAGTGATGCGAGAAATGTCAGCTTTACGCCAACAAAGCATGAGCACCACTTGCTCTTCTCCACCTAGTCATTACTACAGGACCCTTTTGTAAATGGGGCATCGACTTCATGACTTGTAATCCCCCATCTGGCAATGGACACAAATACATTGTTGTCGCAGTCGATTACTTCACAAAATGGGTTGAAGCCATGCCCACCTTCAACAACACCGCTGATATTGCAGTGCATTTTTTCTTTAATCACGTCATATCCCGCTTTGGAGTACCACTCCAACTAGTTTTCGATCACGGGAAACATTTCAAGAATGAGATTTTTGTCGAACTCTCATCTCGGTTAGGATTCTCCCATGAGTTTGCCTCACCATATTACCCTCAGTCTAACGGATAGGTCGAAGCAGTTAACAAGGTCCTTAATACCATGTTGTAGCACACGGTTAACAAGCATAAGACCAATTGGCATCATATGTTATTTTCCGCGCTATGGGCTTACCAAACGACCATGAAAATAGCCACTGGTTTCACACCATTTCATCTAGTCCATGGGGTTGAGGCCACTCTTCCCATCGACTGTGAAATTCCCACCTTACGCACCGCAATTGAGCTATTACCCGACACTGCTCCAATGGAGCAGCGCTTGCTGAACTTAGAGTCCCTGGATGAAGATCGTCGATCTTCATTACGGAACAATGAGGCAGTTAAAAAAAGGTCAAAGGTCACCTTTGATCGCCACGTCAATCTTCACTTGTTTCACGAAGGCGACCTCGTCCTTGCTTACAATATCGCTCACGATACCCTCGGTCATGGAAAATTCGAGTCACTATGGCACAGCCCCTACATTATCCAACATTTCCTCACCAAAGGCGCATACACCCTGGCCTCTCCCGAAGGCCTCTCTCTCAAAGAACCCGTCAATGGGTTATACTTAAAGAAATTTTACGCCTAAGCGTAGCCATTCTACATTAGGTTATTTCTTTTATAGTGTTTTTAATCTTTTTTCCATCCCTCACGTCTAAACTATCAATTGTTTTATTGACAGATGCTTCCTCCACTAGCTTACCACATCGGTTACGCCCACGGCGCCAGCCGATGGACACAAAATTTCGCTTCGACAGCTTGGGCCCTCTATACCCCCTCACATGAACTACTCCACTCTAGCGGCATATGTTTGGGTACAAGAACCAACAACCAAACCGAATACACTGCCGTCATTGGCCTCCTTGCCGATGCCCATCATCATCGTATTCGTCACCTTAACATCCTTCTTGACTCTCAACTAGTCATCCTCCAGCTCAACAATGTGTACCGTGTCCGCGATCCTTGCCTCTTTCGCAAATACCTGCACGTTAGACTTTTATCTCGACATTTTGATTTCATTACATTTACACATATTCTAAGACAATTGAATCAAATTACAGATAACTTAGCTAACATTATATTAGATTGGCACATATCACATCAAGATATCTCTACACACACATAAACCATCAAGAACCTGTCATAGCATATATAGATTAGACATCATCAACACATTAAAAAACACATGTAAACATCACAAAGACCCAAAACATGTATCCTCATATATATATAAATCGATCACCTGTGCCATCAAAATGTTTACATACAAAACATCATATACAAAATCCGCAGGTCAGTAAATCACCTTGGTACAAAATGGGCTCACCATCCTATATACAAAATACAACCATACATAGAGAAACACTCAAGGTGCCTCTAGCGCACCACCTCCTGCCCCTCCCTCAGGCGGTGGTGCCCCACCCACGACTGGTCCCTCCGGACCGGAAGGTAACCATCCGGTCATCGCAACACCTGCTACTGCTGCTCGCCGCACCACGGCCCACCACGTCAGGGGAATTCCCACACACTGCTCCAGGATGCCCTCATCCTGGATGCGCGACCACATGCCCTCAGGCATGCCCTGTAGCACCGCCTCCAGGTGGTGACGAATATCCTCAAAATCTCCCTCGGCCTCCTTTGGAGGAGCATGCGATGGCCCGACACCAGGGTCATCAAAACAACGTCTCCTGGCTGCTCTCTCGTCACCAGATGGTCTCACCTTGACATCCTCACGTCGATGTCTCTCTCCTCCCCACGGCCCTCCCCGCGGCGGTCTCCCCGGCTCCTGGCGAGCCGATGCTCTCATCAGCTCAACCTTGCACCCGTGAGGTCCCACATATACATATACAAACAACCAACCAATAGTATCAACATCTATACAAAATACATATGTCATGCTATCTCAAAAATCAACATATCAAAATCACAAACATACCTCAGTGATCAAACTCCTCCCTTGGAGGTAACACCATGTCCGGATCACCCCGGAAATCCACACCATAGTATGGATATCGCAGTATTACCTGCGGCATCTGCCTCCACACCTGTGCCGCCTTAGCCGTGAAAAAATGGCCGCCCTCGCCACCACCATGGCGAACCAAAATCATCGACCACTGCCTCAGTCACGGCTCTCGCGCACCAGGAGTGCCCAATAAAATCACAGGGCACAACATCGACACCCTCTCCAAAAACCAAGCCACCACGATGGACCCAAAGGCAAAGTCCCCTGAGTCTGTAGACCGACATCTGTCCAGCTGCCCTACCATCCTGGCATGCAGCATCAACTTCCAGGCAAAATGCTTGCTGGCCAGTGCCCTCCCCATAACCCTTAGTTGACCACCACTAATCCGCTGAGTCGCGAGGGACACATATACCCTCATATTCATTGATGCTACACAACGATGAGCTAAAGCATCCATCGCCCCGATACTCACGACGGAGCCCAACATGTAGTTCTCCCTCGAACAATACCTCCAGCCCAAGGTCACTAACGACATGTCCATAGGTAACACCGGCTCCGCCGGTAGGGGCATTCCCCGAAAAAAGAGCCCAGTCAGAAAATATATGTCCTTCACCACAGTGAAGACGATCTACTCTCCCTGCACCATAAAGCAATGCAGATCCAGACTCCACATCCGGATCAAAAACTGTAGGAGATACTCCTGTGCCCGTATCAATGGGCACTCAAATAATTTCAACATCCCACAGGCTGCCAAAGTCGCATGAACCCCCAACTCCTCAATATCCACAACATCCCTCAGCTATGACCAATCCCACTCTCGCCAATGGACTGGCATCGTGCAAATGATCACCTGCAACCACATAATATAGTCCTAGGTCAGCCATATTGACCATAAAACACATTAAAATCTCCAAAAAAGATAAGTTTTGCACCTGTCAGCCTTGCCCCCAAGGCACGACTGTTTAACCCACAGGCGTGCACATACGCGCACCTGTTCACCCCACAGGCGCACACATATGCGGGTCTATTCACCCCACAGGCACACACGCTGGTGTGGCTGTCCATCCTACAGGTGCGCATGCGTGCGCGCTTGCCCACCCTACAGGGGCGCCTCCATGCGCCCCTGTCACGAACACAGGCGCGCATCATAGCGTGCCTGTCCACTACACAGCCACACACCCATGCGCAACTGTGTAGCAAATAGGTGCGCATATCATGCATGCCTTTGTCCCCCCTAAGGGTGCACCCATGCGCAGCTATCCAGATAACAGACGCGCACCCATGCACACATATTTTCGGATTGCCCACGCACTGGGGGGCCCACACCCATAAACTCCCCTGTACGGCCCTCCGTACAGGCCCTGCCCATAAATTGAAAACCTACTTCTATGCAGGACGATAAGACCACTAACCTGAAGCTCGCTGGTCCTGAATCAGTTGCCTCGTCCTCCCAGAATCTCCAAATCTCCTATGAATACCTCTCTTCCAGTCACTCTAGAAGCAAGTATAAATGAGGTGGCAATGTGGGCCCTACAACTATATATAGGCCTTTCTGCCAAACTTCCAAACACCGTTCCGGGAGCTCCGGGTGTTTGTTTTTCGATCCGTCTTCAACCACCGAATCAA
>JASDQU010012468.1:167476-179595 GCA_032191745.1 Picea mariana
CATAGTCCTCTTTCTTCTTGGTGTTTTCTTTCACTAATATAATCCTTGCCATTGGTGACATGAGTCTTATTGTCTTTTTGTTCTTATGTCCTTATGCTCAATAGTCTAGTTGTTCTTTTATTTCTTAGTTTAATTCTTATTTGTTCTTTTATA
Organism: Picea mariana; assembly: GCA_032191745.1. Taxonomy (NCBI): domain Eukaryota; kingdom Viridiplantae; phylum Streptophyta; class Pinopsida; order Pinales; family Pinaceae; genus Picea; species Picea mariana. Next base: position 167,630 of record JASDQU010012468.1, read on the forward strand.
TTTCTTTCTCTAACCCTTTTCCTTTATAGCTGTCCTGCTTAGCTAACCCAACTAAGCTTGTAAGCACCTCTGTTTTGCTCACTTAGGTGACGAAAGAGGCACAACAATTATAGTTTAGTAATAGGTCACGCCACGCATGTTTACAATCTTAGATCTTACTCTCTCTAATAGGCTCCCCAATCCCTCTAAGGCTGACTAGATTGCACTAGGCTCCTCATCCTGTGATCTAACCCTCGGGATCGAGTCGCTTACTACTTCCCTAGCTCACCAGCTACTGACTCGTATAGTTCTTACAACTCTCCCTTCCTCAGTCGGATCATGTCTCTCCCCCTTTCTTCCTCTAAGTAATACCTATTTATATTATTGGCTCATCAACCATTATAATACATTACAAAAACCCTAACCATAGCATTGTTAGGTATTCCTTGCATGCGTGCCTCTCCTGCTTCCCTTACATGTGTTTCTTTTCCTTGCAGTTGTCCCTTTCTCTTTTCATGCTTCTCGTCCCAAAAATATCCTTTTCTCCTAACTAGGCCTACATCCAATAGGCCCACAACACTGACATGTGGCTCGTTTTGAGCCACCTAAACTTTGTGCGCTTCTTCAACAACTCCTGTGAGAGTTTGGAACTTCTCTGTGAGTTCCTTTGCTTGTGTTTGAGCCTGCATGATCTTTTCTCTAACTGCATCCAATACTTGCGCTGTAATATCACCGCTGATCATCTCTGTGCACTCTACCTGAGTTTGTGCCATGTTCTTCTTTGCCTCTTCTGCCTGCACAATCACCTCCGCTGCCATCTCTTGGAGAGGTTCCATTTGATCTTGTTGCTCCTTCTTCCGTGGCTACGTGGCTATGAGTTCTTCTTGCAACTTCTTCATATCTTGTACTCCCTTGAGGCACTCAGTGAACTGCATCATCTTCTGCTTCTGCTTGAGGTCCTGGATAGCTGTGATTATCTTTTCCTCTTCCTGGTCCCACTACTGGACCTGTTGATCCTCCTCCAAATTTTTCCATAGCTGTGCTACTTTATCAAACAAGTCGACAACTGCACTAACTTGTCATTCCATTTCCTCCATCTTCTCTATTGCTTCTTGCTTCCTCTACTCCTTTACTTTCGGGGGAGTAGTAGGGATGAGTTGTTCCCAGAGGTTCTCGATCTCCTGCCTGTATTGATCGATTGTTTGCACAATCTGATCAATTTTATGCGTCGTCATGGGATTTTCTGTTTGCGTGCTCTTTGGAATTCTATCATAGTCTACAACCAATCCTTGATTGAGCCTATTCACGCGATCTTTCTCATCCCTGGTCTTGAGCTTGACCTACTCGAGCACCAACTCCAACTCTTCTCTACTGTCCTTCGCTTGCTGCAGTTCTACTGTGTCTATGCATGTGCGTGACTGTACCTCCTGTGTGACACTGAATTGCATTTTATATAACACCTTGGTCGGTATCCACCCCATTACCAATTGTATTTGTGCTAGATCTTTCAAGGGTGTCTGGCCCACAATTTCATCCATGCACAACATTCTAGGTGTAACATGAAAAGTTGAGCTCACATGTGCTATCATATGGATCGTATCCTACTCACTCAACCCAACCTTGGCTCCTGTCTATGATGCTGCAGGGACTAACTCTATTTGTCTGCCCGCCCTCTACGTTTCTCTGATCTTCTCTAGGAGATGCCTCATGTCAACCAACTCTTCCTGGATCCTGTCCCTTTGGCTATGGGCTTCTTCAAAATCCTTTGCTGTTCAGTCCTAGACCATTTGGACCACGAGGTCCACGTCGTCCTTAATGATTGTATATTCTAGTGGTGTTTTGTGTGCCTTAGATTTCTTGTGCGTACCCACCGTGTGTATGACTTTCCTCTTAGTCCGAACTTGCTCTTTTTCAGTAGAACTTGATGTGGTCCCTTGTGCTATCTCAATCTCTTTTTCCTATTCTTGCGGCACCTGGGTGTTGTTCTTCTTCCCTACTTGGGTACGTTTCTTGGGCGCACCCCATTTCTTCTGTTGCACCGGCTTCTATCCTGGCTTTGGCTTCTTGGGCTCAATTTTGTCTCTTGCAGGTTCTTTTTCTTGCCCTGCATCAACCTCCTTATCATTGGACATTTCTTGATTCAAGATTGGAATTCTCCATTCATCTTGCCAATCCTTGATGGCCATTTCTACGTCCTCTTCCTTGACGCAGTACCGTAGTTGTAACCATTCCTTCTCGGGATCCTTTCATGCTTGGATCCACACTGCATTCCTGGTTGCTTTAAAGTTGGCTATGCCCTGATATTGCACAACCACTTCTGGCGTAACCCACCAAGTGTTGGAAATACTTTCTTGTAGGTTGTTGTAATACGCTGCGAACAAGCCTGCATTTGCACTTTTTTTTTTGGGGTATGAAGTGATCCCCAATGATAGGTATCGCACTACACGACAATGAGTGGATCACTCGCAAAAGTATGTATATTTAGGCTCCCTCCATCAAACTAGGGTGATTAGGATGAGTAGCCAAGAGTAGTGGAACTCTGTCCTTAGGTCCTGCACGTCCTTGTAGTCTTCAAGGAACAGATCTAACAAGTATGGGGCCCAACTAAGTATAGTGCCCTCCGCACACTGTGCTACAACTGCGACGACTCTTGTAGGGAATTCCTCCTTGCGACACTTTATGAGCAACTTGCACGCCATGACTTTGGTGGATAGCCTGGTTGCTGTGTCGCTGATGCGCTTAATGAAGATTCCACACGACCCTCTTTCTATGCCATACATCTTCTTCATTTCCTTGGATAGTGCCTTCTCCTTTGTTTTGTCATCGAGGAATTACGCGGGTGTCTCCCCCCGAGATGGAATCCCTGTAATATATGCATTGATCTCTATATGTGTCGAGACCAACTCTTCCACCCATAGGTATCATCCATGGGTAACTGCCATCAGTTGCTTGATCCATTTGTTTACGTCACAACCCCTTCCAAAGTGCAAGATCTCCAACAGAATTAGAATCCCATTATTGGCTAGTTCGGTTGCCCACAGTTTTGGTTGGACAATTGGTTCGTCGAAGTGTCCTATACTGATGGTATCCAGGTAAAATTTCTTTGAAAACTCTGGAAACTTATCCATGTCGGTCACATTGTGATATGAGTACCGTATTTTTTCCACGCAACCTAATAGATTAGCCACGACATGCACCCCTTCCGGAATGTGCGGTAAGACTATGGCTGTTACATCCTATATGCGCGATGATATTTCTACTGGCTCCTTGCCCTTCCTCTCTGGTGTCTAACTCGAGGTTCCAACCTCCATTGTTCTCTTCTTTATATATGCCTCTTCCTGGCCGGTGACATATTCTACTATGCCCTCCTGTGGATGCTCCGGCGGTGTTGTGTGTGACCTTTCTGGTGCGAGCATTTCTATCTGGTTCAGGACTATCCCATTAACCCTCAAGGATTCTTCAGGGTTTTCAGGGCGTGAAGGATTTCCTAAATCCTTGTTTTGCTGGCTCTGTCCTACCTCCGGCATATCAATATCCATGCTCACTGGTGCTGTTTGTTGGGTTTCCTCCGCCACTGGTGTGGGGCTCCCTGGTTCCATATTGGGTGACGAGATTTCATCCAAGTTGATGAATGCCCTAGGTCAAGGTGGTTGTTTTTCGCTTCCCTGTGGCTGTTGATGTGCTCTGAGGTTACTTCAAGGTCTTCTGCAAGCCTGGATCAATGCTCCTAGCTTAGGTGGTTCCATGGTGGTAAAAATGGTCTCCACCAAGCTTCGTTCTCTCTGTAACTCCTCAAACCTCGCTCTTTGCTTTGTATACTTTGTCACTCTGTGCTTTTCTCAATTTCACAATAACCCCTCCGATCTCTGTGTGCTTGCCTTATATAGGGATCGTGTGAAACTTCTCAGAGACGTTACACAAGTTGTGTTTTGAATGAACTGGTGCTTTCTGCGTACCTGCCATTGAATTCCCTTGACGTCGCCAGTTGGCGTGATTAATGCATCGTCCTGTCAATCATTCTTGACATTCAATTTTGATTGACGTCGTCAGTTGGTGCCTATTAGTTGTACCCTCCATTTCCACAATTTCCACCTTTTTCTGACCTTTGGTCCTTTCTTTGTCATGCTAATGTTTCTAAGTGCACATGAACATTCTGTTTTCAGTGCACTACCCCTTTTGTAGGTGGTTTCACGGTAACCCCNCCCTATACAGCTTTAATTGACTCCCATTGATCATCCCTATGAGTTATGTTCCTCCCAAATACTTCAATTGTACAAGTCCCCCATCTATGACAGTCTTTACTTCTTATGGTCCCAAGCAATGTATTATGAGTTTTCCTGGGTGTTGAAGAGATTTACTGTCGTAGACCAAGACTAAGTCTCCCTCCTTGAAATTTTTCCTCTTGATGTGTCTGTCATGCCAAGCTTTATCCCTTGCTTTCTGTACCTCTTGGTGAAACCCTGCTAGAATCCTGTCTTCCTCCATGACCATCAACCGACGTAGCCTTTCCTGTAATGCAACTCGCTCTGTCATGTTTGTAATTGTTGCTACACGCAGACGAGGTACCAAAAAATCTAATGGCACCACTACTTCTTGTCCATACATCAATCTGAATGGTGTCTACTCGATCAATTTTTTGCATGTGGTCCTGTATTCCCACAATACTACTGGTATCTTCAAGTCCCAATCGTCCCTATTAACATTGCAGATCTTTGTCAGTGCATTTTCGAGGATCTTATTAAAGGCTTCCACTATTCCATTTGCTTAAGGATGATATGATGTACTCTTTTGATGATAAACTTCAAACTCCTCTGTCATCGCCTTAATGGTGTTGTTAATGAAGTGAGTGCCTTGGTCACTCATCAAAATATTTGGGCAACCAAATCTAGTGATCACTTGCTCAAATAAGAAGTGTGTTACTGTCTTTGTGTTGCAATCTTTTACTGGTGCTACTTCTGCCCATCTTGTTAAGTACTCTGTCGTAGTAATAATGTACCTCTCTCCTGACTTTTTTGGTGGTGGGTTAATTGGTCCCACAAAATATATTTCCCATTTGTCGAATACTTGCAAGGTTATTTGTGGTATCAGGGGCATCTCATCTCATCTATTCAGTTTACCAACCCTTTGACATACGTCACATCTCTGGCAGTAGTCCTTTGAGTCTATGTGAACATTCGACCACCATATTCCTACGCGCAATACCTTCTGCGCGGTAGCTTTGCTTGCATAATGTCCTCCTGCTATTCCCTCATGAGCTTCTGCTAAAATCCTAGGTCTTTCATGTTCTAGTGCACATCTTCTTAAGATGCCGTTGGAACCCATCTTGTATAAGTGTCCTATGATCAATTGATAGTTTGCATCCCTGACTACTAAATTTTTCTTCTGCGCGGTGTTGAATTCTTGTGGTGCAGTCCTTGTACTCAAGTATTGAATGATGTTTGCACAATATTCATTAGCTACTTGGACTGAAAATAACTATGTGTCGGGAAAGTTGTCCTCTAGATTAATAGGTTCCTCTCCATTAGTGATCCTTGATAGGTGATCGGTTCTTGCATTCAACTTCCCTGGTTTGACTATCACTTCGAAGTCAAATTCCTGGAACAACAATAACCATCTACAAATTATCCCCCCCAACACTAGCTTGTTGATGAGGTATTTGAGAGATGAATGGTCTATGAACATCTTGAAATGTTTTCCCAACAAGTAATGTCTGAACTTTTGAAGCGCATAGACCATAACTAAGCCTTCTCTCTTTGTGGTATTGTAATCCTGCTCCGATTCTAACATTTTTCTGCTAGCAAATGCTATAGGATGGTCCAATTCTCCCAATCCTGGCTGTGCCAGAATAGCTCCAAGTTCTATGGCCGATGCATCTACATGCACGTGGAATGTCTTTTCCCAATCTGGGAATACTAGTATTGACGCGGTTACCATATTCTCTTTCAGGGTCTCCAATATTTGCTGACAGTCCTCATTCCATTGAAACTTGCTGTCTTTTCTTAACAATTTCTCCATTGGCGCAGTGATCTGCGCATACCCTTTTATAAATTTCCTGTAGTATCCTGTGTGTCCCAATGTTTCTCTTAATTAACATACTGATTTTGGTGGTGGTAGATTAACAATTATTGCTATCTTGGCAGGATTTACTAGCAAGCCTTGTTTGCATACTATATAGCCCAATAGTATCCCAAAGGGTGTTCCGAAGATGCACTTCTTGATGTTTAATGATATATGACACTTCCTTCATATTTATAACATTAGCCTCAACACCCCTACATGGTCTTTCAACAGACTATAGACTGTCCAATCATCCAGATATACCTCTAGAAACTGGTGGATGAATTCTTTGAATGCAACTATGACTACTTTGGAAAATTTGCTGGTGCATTCTTCAGTCGAAACGACATGACTCTGTACTGGTAGGATCCCCATTATGTGGAAAAAGTGGTCTTGTACTTGTCTTCTGGAGCTATCTTGATTTGATGGTATCCTGAGAATCTGTCAGTGAATGAACAAGCTTCCTGTCCTCCTACGCTCTCCAACACGTCATCTATGAAAGGAGTAGGGAATGGATCATGTAGGCATGCATCATTCAACTTCCTCAGGTTGACACATATCCTTATCTCGCCTTTTTTTTTCTCCTGAACTACCATAGGGATTACCCATTTAGATTCCTCTACAGGTTCTATGATTCCATCCTACAACATCCTATCAATTTCAGCTTTGACTTTTTTCTTATATATAGGGTTTAGTCTGTATGGTCTCTGTCTGATCAGTCTTGCCTCAGATATGAGAGCTATATTTATTTCACCGAGCTCTCCTGCTATTCCTTTCATTTCTATGAACGTTGTTGGGAACAGGTCGCTGTACTCATGCAATAACTCTGTTATGCTTTCCATTGTTTGCTCATCCCAGTAGTCTCCAATGCTGGCCATTTTGGGATTCTCAACTGTCCCAATGTTGACTTTCTTCACCTTGATTGGCACAAAAAATACTTTTGATTCCAGAGGTGGAACTTCCACTTCTATTTCTCCTTCAACTTCCGTGATCTGAATATTTCGCGTGTCATCTTCATTTAATACTTCTTCCTGCACATGGTAGCATGACAGTAATTCTTTTACTGTCTATCTATTTTGCTGTTGTTCTTCTGTCACAAGTTCAACTTCCGGTTCTTTAATGAATATCACCCCTCTGATTCATTTAAGTGATGAGTCTATGTTGGGGTTCTCATGCTTAAATAAAAAAGTGACTGTAAAGTTCTGTTGTAATACTGTCCAGTTTGTAGTTCCTCTACACAATTTCTGGTTTGTATACCAGTTTGCTAGAATCCCTTCTAATGTGTGAACAAAATGATGAGGCCATTCTTCCAGTGGTGTCATCCTCCATAGCATTCTTCACTTCTCCAAGAATTTTGCTAGTTCCCCCTGTCCGTCATATTTCTGCAGTTGGTTGCTTCCCTGTTCTGCGCCAAACCTGACGCGTAGTAACCGTTTACATTGGTACAAGTCCTTAATTGTTTATTTGTGCACACACCACCACTTGGTAGGTGTTTCATTGAGTGATATATCCAGGGCTAAGAGCATGTGATTTTCTAACACTTCATCTTCATATTGTGTTAAGAATGCTTCTAAGTCATTCACCCCATGGAAGCTAAGAGGTTCCCTTATCTTCGTACCTACCCATCTTATTGCGCGGTCTATTCTTGTAGAGACTTCATGTAACCTTTGTTGCCAATTTTCTAGGCCCGTATCTAAGTTTGACACACATGAGGTGACGCTTCTCCAACTGAGTACCCCATCTGCAATTGGGTTCACATAATCTTCTTCTCCCATGGTTGTTCTGTACAACTGGTTAATTTCCTCTAGGTCTAAGAAAGTAGGTTCTACAAACCTTTTCCCTTCTGATGGGTCCAATGGCGCAATGACTTTGTATTCTCCTGACTCGAATGTCATCTTCCTCATCTTTAAGTTGATTATGGCCTAATTTTCAAACACCCATTCCAAGACAAGCAATGCCTGATAAGGTGTTGTGCCATCCACTATCTCTATTACTTAAAAATCGACTTTAGAACATACTCCATCCAGATCTACTGTCACTCCTTTTAGTCCTCCAATTGGTAGAACTCTGTGTTGATTTGCTAGTTTCAGCTGAACAGGTGAATATCCTAATGTGGGTTCTCCCATACATTGCCATGTCTTCTTGGGTAGCACATTTACTTTAGATCGTAAATCCAGTATAATATCTCCCATGTTGAAATCTCCAATGTTGGCATTCAATCTGAATTCTCTATTTGTTCTCCTCCTTGTATGCAAATGATTAACTGTTTTCTGTTCTAGCTTTCCTTGTGCCTCTATGCTACATATTTCTAACATATTTTGTAATAATTTAACAGATGATGGATCTTTTAGTAGTTTAACACAATATTGAAAAAAACCTTTAATCGTACTTAATTGTCCTAGGGGCCATGCTTCTTTGGTGTGATCCAACGATGGAGGCATATCGTATGCTGGTACTTCCTTATTATGCTGTGCAATTGATGTCGATGCAATGTCTAGCTTCACAAATTCTTGTATGGCTCTTGAATATCTCCTTTTCATTTTGTGCATCAAACTTCTTCTTTGGTTCGACATTCTTCTTCACCCATTGGTGTTGTGATGGCTCTTGTCTTACAACGTCATTTCCTATCTTCGCTCGTCCCCACGTAACTATTGTTGGCACAGGGGCAAACCCAGGGTTCAAATCCAAGAGTGCACCAACAAGCCCTAACTACTATCCCTTTCAGCAACATCTGCGAGGCAGATGCAGTCTCACCCAAAGTATCTATGGGGGGTTGTAGGACACAGATGTCTACAACCAAGGGAATACAAAGTGGATCCAATACAAGAACAACACAACATCTAGATATCAATTTCCAGCTTAGATCTACTTCACACAACTATCTTTCATATCTAACACAATAATGCAATAACAGTATATCCATAAACAAGAGAACACAACATCAATCACACACAACACAAATATGTACGTGGTTCACCCTCTCCCTAGGGCTACATCCACAAAATTGTGCTTTATACTATATTAATATGGAAGCGTACAATTCTTATCTGCACTCTTAGCCATCAGATCTTCTCTATTTCTCTCTGTCTTGCCTCCCTATGCACCCAGCTGCAGGGTTGATCTTTACACCCAGCTGAAGATATTACAACACAAACTTCCCTCACTTCTCAATGCTTCTCTCCCTCACTACAATGATCACTCATAACAATCACAAACTTGGAACGAAAATAGCAACAACAACCAACCCATCCTAGGTCCTCTTGACATTTATTTATACATTACAATATCTCACTGACAACCTTAGGACAAAACCCTAGGTGTCAAAATCCTAGATACCAAAACCCTAGGTGTCTAAAACCCTAGGTCAACTTGACCCACATTTTCAAGGCTTCTCTAGCCTATCTTTACTTCCTTCTCGCGCGATGCTCCAAAGCATCCAACGGTGGATTTTTTTGCTTGCTGAGTTGTCCACGATCCGTCTTCCTTGCTGATTTGTCCATCCTCGATCTCCTCGTCCAATGGCTTGCTTTCTCTTACTTCGCACCATCGTTTCTGCTCTTCTACTCACTTCAACCCAATATCAGTCACTGTGTCTTCTGTGCAGTTCACATTCCATATTTTCTGCCTTAGTCTTCACTTACTTCCATACCCAAGGGCCAACCTGCCCCCAACACTCACTTGTGACTTGTTCCGAGGCACTTCAGGTCTGGTCCTTCTAATTTTCTTTGTCTTCAGGCTGCGGGGAGCAGCTTGTGATTTCTTCTCTTTCCTTCCCCACTGTGTGCATGCTGTCTTTGCTGTGTCTGGTACCCAATTTCAACTGCACCTGTTACCTGGACCCTTTTCCTTATGCTTTTAGTGAGAACTGCGAGGCAACTGGTTGTCATAGTTGTTGGGTATGTGTTATATTATTTGCATGTGTGTGTGTGGGTGTGTCAGATATGACAACTACGTCTAACGATCCCTCTAGTAGTGCTCTTTGTGTCGTGTGCGCCGGTTTCTTTCCTAGGGGGGTCCCCCTGGTTTTTGTTATTTTTAGCGGATTTGCTAGTTTTAGCAGTTTTCTAAATTAATCCCGGATTAAGGGATTAGGGTTTCGGTATCTACGGAATACCTAAGAACATTGTATATATTGTATGGTGAATGGTGAAATTCGATATAATGAATATAAGAAAGGTTTTCTCGATTGAGGGTTTTCGGTATAAAATCTCTGTGTATGAGCCATTGATTAAATTCTGTTTTGCTTAAGAATCTATATGCATTGCTTTACTTCACAGGTTTAAAACTTACATGTGGTATCAGAGCTTGTTTTTGGCTTCAGAGGGATGCCTTTGTTTCTGAGGGTTTGGCTCGGTCTTGATAGATAAAGTTGATCTTGGGTCTGTGATAAACCTGGGTTTAGTGGGAGCTTTTGCAGTGGTTATTCGAGTGTAGAAAGAGGAATGACGAGCTCTTCTAGAATCGAGATAGAGAAGTTCAACGATAAAAACTTTGAGCTATGGAAGCTCAAGATGGAGGACCTTCTTGTAGACAAAGAACAATGGAACATTGTGGATCTTGGTACACAGCCTACTGGTGCACCATCTACTAGCACACAGGCTACTGGTACACAACCTACTAGTACACAAACTACTAGTACAACACATGTTGGTATGTCGAAGGAAGATTGGGAGAAGTTGGATAGAAGAGCAAGGAGTACTATTCGACTCTGCTTGGAAGATTCAGTGTTGTTGAATGTCTTAGAAGAATCTACAACGAAGGAAATAAGGGATAAGTTGGGGAATTTGTATAAATCAAAGTCCCTTGTAAACAAGCTATTTCTTCGAAAGAAGCTGTATCATCTTAGGATGGAAGATGGAGATTCTGTGACAGAACATCTAAATGCCTTTAATACTATGGTAAGTCAACTTGTCTCTATTAATATTATGATTGCAGAAGAAGATAAGTGTATTCCTTTGTTATGTTCTTTGCCAGACTCTTGGGATAATCTAGTTGTAGCAATTGGTAGTACTACTCAATATACATTGAAGTATGAGGATGTAGTTTCATCCTTGTTATCTGAAGAGATGATGCGGAAAAGCATGGATAGTCATAGCACATATGCTTTATTTGTAAGAGGTCGTACCCAAGACAAGAATCTTGGTAAGCCTTCGGTGGGGAGACCTAAATCTACAGGTATATCTAAGTCTCCAGGAAAATCTTTGAGGAAATACCAGAAGTGTGGTAAAACATGGCATTATAAGAAAAATTGCAAGTCTAATAAGGTTGGAAAACCAAAGGGATCTGATAGTACCTCTTCCACAGAGGCGAAAACCTCCATTGAAGAAGGAGGTGATGTTTACGTGGCATCTACAGGTACACATGTAGACTGTGATGTATGGTTGATCGACTTAGGTGCATCATACCATATGGATCCTCACAAGGAGTGGTTCTCTGAATATGAAAAATATGATGGTGGTGATGTATTCCTGAGAGATGACTCGACATCCAAAATCATGGGACGTGGAAGGGTTAAGTTGTTGCTAAAATATGGAAGGATTAGAACTCTCCCCTGGGTTCTTCACATTCCAAAACTTGCCAGGAGCCTAATATCTGTAAGCAAGTTGGATGATGCAGGAGTGGATACTATATTTGGGAACACTTGCAAGATGGTACGAGGAGCAATGGTGTTGATGAGGGGAATTCAGTGTGGAACTCTGTACAAGTTGTTGGGAAGCACTCATACTAATGGGTGTAACAGTTCTGTTGTCCCTGAGCAAAGAAATGAAGGAGATAAGACTAATACTGTCCTAGAAAAGAAGACCATGCTGTGGCATCAAATACTGGGGCATATTGGAGAAAAGGGCCTTTGAACACTACACGATAAAGGTATGGTTGAAGGTATGTCTAATTGCACTCTGGATTTTGATTTCTGTGAACATTGCATATAT